>JAULCC010635761.1:0-16917 GCA_032358795.1 Nuttallia obscurata | reverse complement strand
GTTTGACCCAGCTGGGGATCGAACCTGTGGCCTCCTGCACGGAAACAGATGCTCTACCACTCTACTAACTGAGGGTTACTAATGAGGTTTATTTAATGTATACTTTCAGTGGTAGGTTGTTGATAGGTGTGATATTTGCCTTCATACTGCACATGTTCCTAGTGTATAGCGTGGACAACAAGTCTTTGAACCATGTCATGTCTGCCTCAAGTTCCAGCTGGCTACAGGAACACACAACAGATATCAGTGAAAGGTAATTCAGGTTGTTCTTCATTCTTATTTTCTGATAAAAACTTTGATAAATTTTATTTTTTGAAAGATTTATTAAATACTGAGCACTGTGATTTGGTGAACTATGTGCTGTAAGGATAATTTTGCTTCTTAACCCATTCTCACAAAATATGATCACAATACATGTATGTATATCATGTCATTGTCAGTATATACCCATGAGTAAAACAAGAAAATAACACCCTAAGAATAGTCTCCAAGTCAGAGAGGAGATCAACAACAGTGTCAGAGGAAAGACTCAAATCGACAACTGCCACCATAGCCCATGGGCTTCTTACTTAAACAATTGTATAATGCAACAAGTGTTTCAGATAAATACCTGTTAAAAATTTGTAAACGTGAACTAATGAAGTGCAAAGTTGTCAGAAACAATTTAACTGTTTCTTTTCTACCATGGAAAAGATTTTGGCAGGCATTTGTAGAGCAGTTATTATAGATATTGAATTCTGATGGCAAATACTGCAAATTGCCTAGAAGTGATGGAGGCAGAATATGCTCTGATGTAAAAAAAACCACAACACCCACAAAACAACTACTTAATTCATAATAGCTTAATGAGATTGAATTAAATCATTGTTTATTCTGTGGTTCAGGTTGTTTTGATTTACTGATTTTATAATTGATTTATATTTTTTATAATTGAGGTATATATTTTTTGTCAATGATTATGACACTTGATGATAACCTGTTCTATTTTTCTTTTGTTTCCAGTATTTGCCACATCATTCCTGGCCTGAGTAAACTTCTCTTACCCAGGATTAACCCACTAGCCCTGATAGCATTTGCTGGGGCGTTTATGTTGACCATTACACACATTCTCATAGATACAAAGTAAGTAGAAGATGGGGGAAAATATATACTTCATTGAATGAATTTAAAGTTCTTTAGATAAGGAGTGGCCTTTGACTGTAATAGATTACACTTTGCATGCATTTATGAAGGAGAATATACAGAGACTTTTGATAAAGTTTGGATAGCAAGATAAAATATGTATAGATTTTGATGTTGAAACTAGTGATTATCTACATGGTATAAAGATTACTTTTTAAAATGGTTGTCATTGATTCAGGTGTCTTTACTCAGCCAATTATTTGGACACAAAATCTAGATATCTAGTATCAAACTAACGATATGGGTCCGTAAAAGCTTCTGTTTAGTTGAAATTTTAGTAAACATAGTAGCATACAGTCGTTTGGAATAGAAACTAGCTGAAATTTTTTTTTGTATGTTGTGAATTAATTTCAAACATATTTGACTTAAGGAAGGATACTCCCTTTTCAAGTACTGTAATTTTGTCAGCTATATTACCTTTGTGTTACCATGTCATAGGGCATAGTCTAAAACATCTGTCAGACCTGAGACATAGCCAGGTGGAGCTATCACTAACAACTATGTTGAATGTTTAAACATATAAATTTGAATAACCATCGATGAACATTGTAAAGTGAATGTGTAGTCAGTACTACAGTGGTTTGCAAGACAGCAATAGATTATATATATATATATATTCATATTTGTCGATTATTTTACAAGACCATTTCACAGAACACCTGCTTAAACTATAAACAATTTGTAGAATATTTTAGCACATGCTTGAACAAAGCTCAGATACAGTATGGAAATAAAAAAAGTGAAATGGCTTTTTTGCTTATTTGTTACCTGTAAGTTTTGTACCCATATTTTGAAAATGAGCAAAGATTTGGGACAGAAAGCCGATCATTGATGATACATCAATAGGGTTAAGAATGATAACGCCCTTACTAACCATTGCTCTATTTCTAGTTTGATAGGTCAGCTATGATTTTTTTAGTTGTTGAAACTTTTAGTGTTATTAAGAAAATCTGAATGATGCATAACATGACATAACATATCGTTTATTGTAATTTGAGGCTACCAGCCCACAATACATATAAAATAGTTTCAGTTTAAAGTACACCAGATACAGAACAAATTGCATATTTACAAACTATTGCATAACAAAACATATATGTATATAAATGAATAGAAGATGCCAATGTAGTATTTATATATTATAATTGGTAAAAAGGGTCAGAATAGACTAGCAATGATTATAGTGATAGTCTTAGAGTATCCTTTTATTTATCCTAGACAGCTGTAATAACTTGTTGGTGTGTTGCATAAACAAGTTTTTGTTTATTTTTCAGGAATTATTTCTCGTGTGATACTATAGCGGCTATGTTCATAGCAGTTATGACCTGTGGAACCATGTTTCCAATGGCAGTCTATACAGGGAAAATACTACTACAGGTATATATAAGAATTACTGTTTTTCTTATTTGAAATGCAAATTTTAGAGAAATGATTTTATTTTTCAGTAAATATTTTCCACCATGACAGTTTACTAATTTTTAGAATCAGAATCTGAATAATGTATTGCATTTTCTGAAAAAGTTTAATAAACATAAAACTATATTTTACAGGAAAGTTATGACTCAGTTTTATATTAAAGAATGCACTTTTTCAAAAACATATACATGTATACCCTTTTTGTTAGTTGAAGTGACTGATTGCTTGAAAGTGAATTATTTGAATTTTCTTTGCGTGAACTTCCTTTTGTCCTGTTTCATCACAAGACAGCCTTTGTCCTTTTTGGTTTTAGCTTTTCTTTCATGAAGGGTGATGTCATGAGATGCAGATGAAAAAAGGAGTTTGGAAGAGTTACCATTGCAAAGATTTGGAAATGAAAATTTTTTCTGATGAAAAATTGGTACAGATATTGATTCAGATTGTATGGTATTATTGTACTGATAGAAACTTGGAAACTGATAGAATTTGTGTCAGATTAGTTATAAAAAATGGACGTTTTAATGTAGTAAAGAAATTGAGTACTCAGTGCAAAAAATACCTTTTGTTAGTTGGTATGAGTACAGGTATTTGTTTCTGTTCACAGACCACACCTGCCCACTTACTAGGACAGTTGGACAAAGTACTAAGGGAGGCCTCCACCTTGGATGGTGTACTGGAGTTCAGGGAAGAACACTTCTGGACATTATCATTTGGGTCACTGGTATGTATTGACAGCACTTCTAATGACAAGTTTTTAGCTCACCTGAGCACAAAGTGCTCAATGGTGAGCAATTGTGATAAGGGGCTGTCCGTCGTCGTCCGTCCGTCCGTCCGTCGTCAACAATTTCTTCAAACATCTTCTCCTCTGAAACTACTTGGCCAATTTTAAAAAAACTTCCCATAAATGATCTTTTTTTGGTCCTCTTTCAGCTTAATAAAGGTTCCAGGACAAGTCTAATAAAATTTTATATAAAGTGAAAACGAATCTGATATTCTTTCTATCATATGACACAAGAATACAGGAAGAAGAAAGCTGGAAATTCGATTTAGCTATTTCTAATGCATGACGTTGACCAAATAACAACACTATGGTAAATCTATTAATAATCATGAGTTAAAAAAGTAGATCCACATTTTAGTAGAAAAAGTCTATCAAACCCCTGTCTAGAATTTGAAGCTGCATGAAATTTAAAACTTTAACAAATAAAAAACAAAGTTTTAACTTCAAGACAATGGGTAGTTTTATTCTGTAAAATTTGCTGCAAATGAATATATAGGCCGGGTAAGTCTTGATAAAACTTTACAGGGATGCTCTATAGGTGGTCCTCTTTCAAAGTTGTCCAAAGAATTAGATTCTTTGCAGAACTCTGGTTGCCATGGCAACAGAGAGGAAAAACTTAAAAGATCTTCCTCTCCAAAAGTAGTGGTCTGATTTGAAAACAATTTCATTTTGGCATAAATGTTCCTAGGGTGACCGACCCTCTACAAAGATTGTTCAAATTATTTTGATCAATAAAAAACAAGGTCCCCAGAGTCAGTTTTCCTTATATTTGTAGTGAAAACTTAAAAAACATCTCCAAAACTGGTGAAAGGATTTTGATCAGTAAAAAAACATAGCCTGTGTGTGTGTGTGGGGGGGATCAGTTTTTCTTATATGTATAATTTGTATTTTGTGAAAACTTAGATATTCTTTTCTCACAAATAAGTGGCATATTTGAAAATAATTTGATATATTAGTGTTCTTGGCTGACAATTTTAACCTTCACCTCTGAAACCATAAATGCTAGAGCTAAAATATAAGCACTTGTATTTATAAAGGGGAAAATTTTCCCTGTTGTTTATAATGAAAATGAACAAAAAAGTGGCTGCCATCTTCAGGTGAGCGCCTGCAGGGCCATTATTGCCCTCTTGTTGTTTTTTTGTGTCAAGCTTCATTTAAAAGGTAACCTACTTGCACTTCAGATTTATTTTAGCTCACCTGACCACAAAGTAGTCAAGGGTGATCTTTTCTGATTGCCCTTTGTACATCAGTCATTTGTCTATCTGTAAGTCAACATTGTCTTTGAATTGGGATAGGGAAAGTGATGAGAGATAGTTTTCATTTTATGGTGCAGACTTTATCCTTAGATTGGGATTGGTGGTAGTGGATTGGTAGCCATCAAATTCTGTCAGTCAAGTTCATGTTTGACAGAGTTATGCCCCTTTTTTACTTGGATTTTATTACAAAGTGCAAGAAGTTGACACACATGTTCTTCTGTACACTCTTCTGATATATAAGAGTAATTTCAGTTGAGTGATTACAGGATCATCATAACCTCTTGTTTATTTTGTGATATGGACTTGCTGATTTATTAATAGGGTCTGCTGAAAAAAAGTTATGTTACTAAACATTCAGAACTAATTTATTTTTTTTTTGATAATAGAAAGGAATGAGACTTTTAAAAGTAAATATAGACCTGGCCCCGTGTTCTCAAAGCATTTTTCAGTCTCAGCTGAGTTTGAGAACGAAACTTTATTTCTGTATATATCTGAATTGGATGTTTAAAAGCGAACTTCGAGTTTGCAATGGGTATTGTTTTTATTATTATTAATTTATTATTATGGATTTTGTTTTGTTGTTAAGTTTAAAGTTGCTAAAGAATTGAAGAAAACACTTTCAATCTCAAACTCAGCTGAGACTGAAAAATGCTTTGTGAACACAGGGCCTGTAAAAGTCCTAAGTGATTCCACTGGTATCAGACAAGTTGTATAATTGAATTTTATTAATATTTTGTATGATTTTTTTACCAGGCTGGCTCAGTTCAGGTGAGAGTAAGAAGAGATGCCAACGAACAGCTGGTGCTGGCCCATGTATACAACAGACTGTCCAACATAGTGTCTCACCTTACAATACAAATCTTCAAGGATGACTGGACCCGCGCTTCAACATACAACTTCATGGGAACCAACCCTGCCTTCTCCCAGCATTCTGGTCCCTTACACAGCCCTGGGAGGGGCCCATCTCCTACACAAGACTTGTCATTCAGTTCACCAGTAGGCAGCCCCTTTAAACCTTTATTGCTTAATCAGCAGCTAGGGGACTATCACAGTACATACTCTAACATACCTGATCACAGTGCTACTGGTCATGCACACAGCCACTCAGCTGGACAACATTCTCATTCACATTCACACAGCCATGGACCTCCCAAGTCGCCATGGTGATGGAATAGTGAAATATTCAATTTTTAAACAAAACAAAGCTGAAATCTTCTGTTCTGGATAGGCTGTCAAGTTTTGAAAGTGTATACCATTGTGTTCCTACAGTCGTGGACGATCTTAAGTAATCATGGTGAAGGAAATGTGAAATATCATAAATTTTAGACAAAAAGGAAGTGAAGATGTTTGTTATGGATAGACTTGGATTGTTTGGTATTTGAAGTGTACACCACTGTTACATATACGGCACGAGAGACTGTGAACAGAGCTTGATTGATAGATAGATAGAAAGATTTATTTCACCATAAAATGTATGATTTTTATGGCAATTTAATTAGGACATACAATCAATTAACAAACATGTATGAATTAATTGCCATGTCAAATCAACATTATATGGTAAAGGATAACACAAAAAAGAGTCAAATTAACTCTTTGTTCTTTTGTGGGCCTTCATTGATGGACAACAAACTGTGATATGACCTTGATCTGGTTTTATCATCATTGTGTATTTTATTTTATTTGTTTATTAGCCATATATCAGCAATATAAATTAAAATTGCATGGCTGATTAAAATGATGGAACGTTAATAACCGGTGTAACTAGATATGGGTATATAAACATCCTAAGGTATGGACTCTGTCATTTCATTGGTCAAGATTTTACACTGATTCATTTCAGCCAATTAGACATGGATTTACGAATATGGGAGTGTGTCCATACTCAAAAAAGTTTCAATAACTTTGGGAATAGTACTGTTGCAGCATTTATCTCCAAATCAATATTGGGTTTAGATACTTTTGATAAGTTGGTTTTGGAAATTGGTTCTGTAATGTGAACTGACTGTTTTGTAAAGATCCCATTGGTTTTTATGCCCCCACCACTAAACGGGGGTGGGGGGGGGAGGAGGGGGATATAGATTTGCCTTTGTCATTGGTCTGTCTGTCCATCCGTCCTGAAAATTTTGTAACTGCGGAAGTGGGGGCATCTGTGTCCTGTGGACACATGTCTAGCTTCTTGTCATTTATCAGTAGGTTTAAACATGAGGATAACTTGGGTTAGGTTATTAATTCCAAGAAACAAGGTTATGTTTTAATCTTTGTTAGTAATGTCACTGCACTTTTTAAGATAAAGTATAACTGCCAATATTAGAAGCAGTAGTTGTGATAGGGTTTACACCTGGATAATTATTCAGTTTGTTGATACTTATTGGGATATCAGACTCAGTGTACCCTGTAATGACTGAGTTGTAACACACAAAACAACAATTTTAGAGTTTCATTTGAGGCAGAATTCCTGTCACATATAAACATTTGTATGAATTATGATAACTCTTCATTGCAGTAACAAAATCTTTAATTTTGTTAGCATGAAGGGATTACTTGGGGACAATGTTTTTGCCCTGAAGAAATCATATGATTTTTTGTTTGAGTTGAAACTTTAAGGTGTTTTAATCTTTTACTCATCAAATTGTTATATGCTGACTGTTAAATTCTAAATATCTTAAAGGTAAAGGCAACCCTAGAAATAAGTAGATCTTTTTATATTTTATGCAAATGAGCTTCCACAATTTTATAAATTTGAAATTCTAACAGCTTCCTTAACTTTAGTCAGAATATAATTTTTTTTCACTTTTGTTATCCTTTCAGCATAAACTTCAATTCAATATGCATATAAATTTTGGGTTGCCTTTACCTTTAAATATTGTTTCATTATTCAGTAAAGTATTTGTAGAAAAAAATAGGCAGAGCAGTTCAAACAATGAAGAATCTGGCCTTGACTTTTTTTAATCCGACAATGCTGAAATAAGGGAATCTTGTATTTCTACTTGTATTTCTACTCAAGAAATTCATGTGATTGCATGTAACTTTGCAATACAAATATTGTTAAATTTTTTTGTCTCATGAGTGCAAAGTGTAAGTGTTTAAGCTTTGTGCTATTCACATCAGGGGAAGAAGTGACTGAAATGATAACTTTTTCTTTTAAATAAATTAGAAAAAGTGTAAAAAATTGTTTTTTGAATTTTTTATATTTCTGACTGTCTGTGACTTTTTATATTTTATATTTTCATTCAAACTGTTTATTTGAAGTACAGCATGTCCATCTATTACTATAATCCCCCCCCCCCCAACAAGTTGAGGGGATGGGGTGTACTGGAATCACTCCGTCCGTCTGTCTAGTTTTGTCCAGAGCATTACTTGATCAATTTTCAATGAATCTTTTTAAAACTTTGTATACTTATTTGTCATCATTTGAACCTGTGATTTTGGTCATGATTACTTGACTGATAAATAAATTAAGACATGTTTTGACATTTTTTACTTAGATATTGTATGGATTGTCATTGAGATCCGAATACTTAATGAAATGCATTGTTACTTACTGGATGTAATTTCATTAAATTTCATACAATGGTAAAACTCAATGAGAGGAAGTGCAGTGGAAAGGGATAATAACTCCCATTTACCTAATTACAGAGTTATTGACCTTTTTTACTTTTTCTTGTCAGGAGCACTTGAATTATACCGGATGGAATTTAATAAAACTTCATACAATGGTAAAGCTCAATGGGGAAAAACTGTTGTGTAAAGGAACCATTACTCTAATTTACCTAATTATGGAGTTTTCCCCCTTTCTTACTTATTTCTTATGATAATTAAATATTGCCCTTTTAGAACATAGGCTGCTGTTGGGGGGTGGGGTATTAATCACCTTTAGTGATAGCTCTAGCTGAATTAGGCGCATGGTACACACATTTTAATACAGCATATAGCATAATACACGGCTGACAAAATTAAACTTATTTAAACCTTCAAATGGCATATTCTCAGTTGCAGTTGTAAGTTAAATGTTCATTATGATATACACTTTTCAGCAATAGTTCAAACCACTGTACAATTTTAAGTAATAAAAAACTGAAAAAAAAAGTCATAAAAACATGTAGAATGAACAGGTGTCCTATACTGGTCTTGATTAATATCAACTGAAAAGTCCCCGAAATTTCCAGAGAGCATGTAGTATCCTCTTTGTCCAGATTAAGATCTACTGGTTATTTGCATAATGTGCTAACATTCAAAAACACTCTTCAGTATTAAATGCTTGACCTTGTTGAGTAATGGGACAGTTATGTTGAGCTTCTGTATGATTCATGAGTCTTTCAGTTTCAAAGTCCTCATAACTCGCTTGGCTTTCAATTCAGTTTAAATTCATGGACTGCATAGTCTCATTCTACAAATACTTCTGAACCAGAAAAACCTGCAAGAACTTCATAGGGAGAACTCAGCATTTGATAGGGAGTTGGTGTCATTGGTAACAATTGTGTCCAATCATTGAAATGAACAGAAATGAACTATAGAGAACTTCAAAACAAGTATACAAACACTTCTGTATTAATATATAATATATTGGCATCGATTCAATTACGTACTCGTAGCTGATAAGAAAGATAATGCACACATTATAGATATGTTTAAAAACACGCTAGCCTCCCTTATAATTATAAAATTATGAAAGGGAAAGGGAGTTAATTCTGTTTAACCCATGAAATGCAATAGGGAGTTATTTCCCATTTTGATGTTCTACAAATTTTCAGAAAACTTGCTTAAATGTTAGACTGTTGGTTCACTAGTTAACCGAAGTAGCATTGATGTTATTGTTATCCAGGATTGATGCCTTACGTTCCATTGAAATTAAATTAGCACCCAAAAGAGAAAAACAGACCAGAAATTATAACTCTGCATGCCATTTGTTTTAAAATCCGGATGTGTATCTCCCAGAATCGATAGAAACTGTTAATAGGACAGAGAGAAAGATTAAGAAAGGGATATAGAACAAAATTTCCCGAATATTTGATAAAAAAAAACCCTGAAGCTTAATGAAAAGCAAATAAAATAGAATACGTTGGGATGACTAATATCCGCCTTTTTCATTATTACTGGTGTGTAACAATAAAACTAGACAAAGTCAACAAGAGATAAATGAAAGATATAGTATTTCACGTGTGAAGTCAACGGTCCTCTGTGTAATGTCAGTTCTCCAAACGAGACGTTACAAAGACTTTCCCAAGTTTGTTTAATTCGTGACATCCGAGTTTAGTGACCGGAGCAACGTAATTATGAGAATAAATTTTAATTGGCACCGAACGGGTGTGGAAAGCTAAGTTGTTAATGCATTTCACCAAATAAGGCCCTGCCACCATGTAATTTATTTGAAACGCTATATTGAACGGGCACAGTTGGACACTGGCCCGGCGATGAGGTCAGCACTGAAATGTTTTATGATGGACTCTTCCAAGGTTGGATTTGAACCAGTCCATTTTTTAATTTGAGGGTATTGCAATAAATACTTTGGTTGCCATTGTAAACAGTGTAGACTCTGAGCACGAGGCCTTTGCAGCAATCACAGTTTCGTGTCTTCAATGTCAAATAGTTCTACGTTTTCACTGCATGGCCGGGAGATCGCCGTTAACTCATTACGCAAATTTCACATTGTTGATGCACAGTAGAGGATCGAGGGGAAAATCAATGCTGTGGCAGGGGCATTTTGTTGCGTGGTCGTTTATCACGTAAATGGTTTGACCGTCAGAATCACAGTCCGCGCTAAGATTGAAAAGCGAAAATAAATAGGGGCAAAAATCGATGGGAAGCATGAAAAAGAATCCCCATGCAGATTGCATGAATCGGATTACGAGGGTCGCTATGCGTATACTTGTGGTCGATAACGACATGCAGATTAAAAACCCGGCGACTTCTGTCGCTGTCTTTGGGAATGACCACGCACGCAAACATTGCATCTTGGGTAATTACGGTGTCAATGGAATTACTTGATGTCACCCAGGAATCTTGATAAAGCTGTAAGTCAAAGAACAATGCCATGGTCTGCGAGCAGATGCAGCGGTATAGATCACGCAAAAACAGTAATTACAGCGATTAAGACTGGGGTGAAAAGGTGGTCAGGTTTCCTCAGGGAGGCATCTTACGACGGCATGCATCGTCTAGGTGTTGATGCTGATTTAGAAAAAAAATGCGTCAGAGGAAATTATGACACTAGATCATGCCATATACAGGGTATCATTTTGTCCTTGAATTATCTCAGCCGAATATAGCACTTCATGTTATTTGTTATAAATTATGCTGTCTATGAAATAGCATGTCACCCAGGAAATCTTGTTTAAGCTGTTAGTCAAAGAACAATGCGAATTGAAAGTTTGTCTTTTATTCTCATGTGTCCTATGTAGAAGGGTCCTCCCACAATGAAAATGTCAAACATATATTTTTATTCGCTCTTTTATCCTACATGGAACAAAATTAAGGAAAAAGCGTTGAACAATCAAAACCGACCGAGTTCGTGAAAACGTGTTCAATAAAAAAAAAACCACCGAAAAAATTGGCTTAATGTGTTATGCTATTCCGATATGTATGGACTCTGTTCGCAAAGTGAATAAATGTTCTATTGTTGTTGTTTTTTTGTTGTTGTTTTTGTGTGTGTGTGTTTTTTTTTTTTTTAATTTTAACGTCACTTTTACATTATTTCAGTCATATTGTGACGTCCAGCTCATTACAGGTGGAAGAACACCCCGTGGGACCTCTGTGCACAATTTCCGGCACAAAGTGCACCCAGGTAAAACCATCGACCTACCGCAAACCAGCTGGAAGGCTTCCTCACTTAAAAAAATCCGAATTGCCCAGACCGGGACTCGAACCCACAGTGTTGAGGGGCTGAAAATGTTCTATTGATGAAATAGTGTTATAAACGGCATAAAACTATCTCTAGTGGATTATGTAAAGTGATGTATGAGAAGAGACTGATATAAATAATATGCATTTTACGGTTTTAAACATGTAGCAGAGAACTTACGTTTGAAACTGCTAGTTCTACGTGTTTTATTCAATCGGAATAAACCTCGATTTTTTCACAAATTCTCCATTGCTTCAATAAGACTTTAAATCAGTTTGACATTGATGTATAAATGGGCAAATTTATTCATCATCAACTTATTCTGCACCCATTCAGTGTTCATCTCATACGTATTATTTTCTTTACACAGCCGTCAACTTTTATCTAATAGTTTCAACGACATAACGAGATTACTAAAGGAGAACTTAAAAAGTCATTTGACGCAATGGGATTCTAATTACCTTCGAAAACATTAAAGCCATCGTCAATATTAAAACCTCAAAGTTCATCATGTGTGTCTTTCACAGTCTACATTATAAAGCAATTTCTATTCACGTTATCTAAATGACAACACAAAGAAAGCCATGCGCAATAGTACATAACGAAAAAATATAAAGGACGGACTATGTGTAATCATTTTGATTATTTACCGAAACACCGTCACTGGCTGGCACGCATTCTCGTGTTACCCTACTTCTTATGGGCTTTCAATGAAACATAAAGAATCAAACCATCTAATTATATTTTGCATTAAATGTTTGCCATTGACGCCTGGGCGATTTATAAGTGACAGTGCCACAAGAGAATAAATCCGCATCAAAGAGCGACCTATTGTTATTAATTACAAACAAATAACCCGCATCAAGGTGCGCCCCCTGGTGGAAAATTCCTAAAAATAGTTTTTTATCAATTTGTGCGATATTGAACGTCCCCAGATAACCTGACGTACATGTTTTAAAATGTTTGATAGATTAATCGCAATTGTTAAACCTGTTAAAAAATAAAGTAAAGCATTCATCAGCTCAACATAAAATGATTGATTGGCAAATTGAACTTTCATAAAAACTGGACAGTCGTTCTGGATTTTTTCACCTGTTTATAATTAGGGGTACTGGTCAAGTCAAGACCACAGTGGACAATACGGCGAGGAGAACAGTAAAAACATAAGCGTTTTTGACGTTCTTGAAGTGTAATTAATTTTTCACTTTAATTTTGCACATCGGATATTTTAAAGCTTGTAAGTGGACAGGGGTCACTTGGGGTGACCAAAATTGTGGCTTTCACTCCACAATTATGCTGTGGTCATCATTTGGTCACTGTGGCATGCGGTTAGGGGAAGCCGGTATAAGGGGTCAGCCCGTGGGCAAAGGTCGACCTCTCACTGACAGAAGCCCTCGCGTGGACCCAGAAAAACCCTGGTAGCCTATCAGAACAAAGCGTTTTTATGCTCATTATTCAAATTAAAAATGCAAGATTGATTCTCAGTTCTTTTTTATTTCATCGTCTTGAACTCTGCATAGGGAGGGCATTTATAACGAATACCATAAATAATACAGTTTGAACTGATATTAAGACCTTTGTACCAGAATTTGAAACTATTGTCAATTATTGAAAGTCATTGAATGTAGTTTTCAATTTTACGCAGCTGTCTGACGATCCAGTGTCCCTTGTATTTTACTTGTTTTGTTCGGCCAATTTAATATGATTCTTCTCAGCATAAAATTATATTCATAATTTATCCTTTGTTATCTTAGCACCCATTGTCTATGAGAAGCATGTGTTTTTTGGGACGCTGGCCACCCTTACACTCAGATTTCAAGCAATCCCCAAACAGACGTCATCCATGTTTTAAAGCGAAATACTGGTCAGCAGTATTTGGATAAAATCACCTCTAACTAAAAATATAATTACTGGGACATTATTACTTTTAACCATCAGAAAAAAAAATACTGGTCATTGCGTATAGAGGGATAATTAGATACGGGTATCGACGGCATAATATAATTCTTGTTTCTAACCGTAACTAGCAGCTCGCGAGCCAGCTGACAACCAATATTGTTCGGGGGACATTTATGGACGCCCATCCATTTTGAAGAAGATCTCACTGAATCACTATCTATTGACGGACACGCGCCCAGCCGTGGATTTCCCTATAAAACTGTATCATTTCCTCATTGAAGGCCGGCAATTTATGTCCTAATATTTCACAAGCTTTTTCTCATCTTTTGACAGAAGACAGAGACACAACACCGGGACTTTAACCGAAATGACCATCAGGACGACAAAGGGGGTTTAAAAGCGTGAACCGATGTTAGTACAATAAATTTCAACTCGTGACGCAAAATTAATTGACATTGTATGAGTTGGTCCATTGAGGACCTGTAATTAAGGTGTGACTGTGGAAGTAGACAGGGCGATAGCTTGAGAGGCTTCCTATTGTTAGTGTCCGAGAGTCCGCTACATCTCTTTTATCACTCAGTTGGTGAAAGTCCCGTCAGCTGGCGAGCCGTTATGGTCATTAGACCAACAATGGAGATCTTTTCCAAAGATTATTACGGAATGTTACAGCGGCTATCGTCATTTTAATAACCGCTGTCCTCCGGAACAAAAGATCGAATATTCATTTTTTTGATGTTTTTTTCCGATTATGAATATTTGATAATACTGTGACAGTATTTCGCCAGACTTTAACCCTTGACCCTCATATTACCCGGGTTAATGACTCCATGGACGTAGTTGATGTAATTTTATACAATGGACAGTAGCCCCATACGTCCATTCTATGGAAAGCTCATTATGATTTAATATTTGAATATCGATGGAATCTTTTATCTCATCAATAGTGGCCTTCATGGTGATTATAGAAGGTTCTTTTTGACGAACGCCAGGTGGAAGGCGATCGGGGTTTTGGCAACAGCGATCGGATGATATATGCATTTAATGAGAAAAATTATATTCTTTGACCACTTTCGCTTTAAATTAATTGATAAAAAGCACTCAGCATTTACGACACAAGGGACATATTTTGTAGCTTTATCTATTAATAAAAAGATACTACGACGAATGGCTCGTTCTCAAAGAACGGTTATAAACTAGGGTTTCCAATTTATTTAAACAGGCTGGCAGTATAAAAAAGATCATATATTATGCTGCGTTACTGTTTACCCAAAGATTATAATACTTATTAGGACCATTAAATTGATTATTACATAGGGCTTTAGAATGGAAATATTATGCAAAGATACAGTCAGGTTACGATCAGCTGATAAAGAATGCAATTTCATGCATGTTGGACATGCAAAAGATTAGCATAGGTTTGATTTTTAAACAAATCAGTTTTTTATCGGTTAAATATTTTTTTAAAGAAAATTGCACTAAGATACGGATTAACGAGATTCGTGCGCAATAATGCGATTTATTGCTTGTGTGAAAATTAAGTTAAATAAACTGTGAAATAAATATATAAGAATTCTTGGAAATGCAAAAAAACATTCTAATATTGTTTGTGTACCCGGTTTTTAGTAAATCTCAACTTGAATTGAACCCGATGTCTTTAGTTGTCTAAAATCAAGAAACTGAATAACCTTTGTCAGTTAAAGAACCATTTCACCATTCAAATTCAGAAAATATACACATTGTTTTCCTTTAAATGTGTACATATTTCAATAGTAAGAATAAACATGAAATAATGAAATGGTTATACGGTTCAGTCATTTACGCTCCAATGCCAAATTGATAAAGTTAAAGTTTTATTTAAAGTTCAACGATTGCGAAACAAGGTCTAACAATTTCTATTAATCGCTCTTGTTGGCGCGGAAGGCGGCGTTATTCCGGTCTATTTTGTAGAAGAAAACCGGTGCACCCGGAGAAACCCTTCGTCTCCTGACGGTAGATCACTACCGTGTTCTCTCATATACTAGCCCTAGTTGGGAATCGAATCGGGATTGCTTTAGTTAGAAGCGAACTCATTATTTGCTGAACTTAAATGGATGACATTTTCCGAAGTGTTATAACAAAAAGTCATTCAAATGCGTAGAAATACCTCTGATTACCGTAGGATATCATTTACTTTCATATCTGATATTCGTGCAAGTCTCATATACCCATTCTCTGTATTCAGGATGTATACATCAAATCCTTGGGAGTATATCGTAATGCATTTATATTTTCCGGTTCGTCAGTTCGTAATTCCCTCATAATGTGCAAAGCTAAACGTCCGTTCAGTATTTCAAATCCGAGTCTTTCACTGGATGAACCAATTCTAATTCGATGATAACTGTAACATACTTGTATTTCATGAAATTTAACAAAATATTTGGATCTGTGGCTGTTTTAAGACGTAACACATTTAATTCCATATTTCTAAATATATTGAGTTTTCCATATGTATTACATGTTTGCTCGTGTTCCATTCTGTGTATGTTTGAGGCCCTCATTGAAGATTGAAGTACAAACTTGCACTATGTCAAATGAGTGTCCTCACTAAAATGAAGCCTTTATTATCATTTTTATTATTACGATAATTATTAATAAAACGTGCAGGCCCAAAAAAGAAAGCTGGTTTGAGGGGCAAAAAGTGTGTGCAATCTATACATAGATATATTTACAACTTATTGTACATGCCCCATTCTGTAGGGGTATGATTGTCTGTGTTGTTAAGTGATTGTTAAGTACATATTATAAGATGTTGATAAACGCATTTCCGGCAAATTTCCGTAAAACAACCAATATCCGTTTTTAATGTAAATATCTTTGATGTTTTGTTTCCCTGGAATAATTTCACAATTAGAATTTGTCTAGAATTACTTGTGATAATTCGTCCAAAGTTGAGTATCCACGATTCACCACCGTTTTTACCCTTAAAACCCGTGCCCCCGTGGCGGTCGGACATCTCATTGAACCGACTTCAGGGAATTCATGAAGTTTATAGGTGTGTGGCACGGTCATTTATTACTCCATTGTTGATATATTCTTTCTCATGTACAATACTGTCCAATTATATTTATTGACCAGAGGTGGACATACAACGTACAATTGGTCGCAATTTGTTCTAAGTACGGATAAAGCACATAAAACCCCTCTGGTCGAAAATTGTAATTGTTTTTACCATTCGAGGGAGTTTTAATGCCAAGCATGCAGCGATCCGTAGTCCCTTGTTGATAATAAATTTCAGTTTCTTCGACATGCGAGTTTGTTATTAGAGCTAAAACTAGACAATAGCAAATGATGACGGGCACATTATTCACGCAGATCAGAAATGCACCATAACCATGTGTTTGCTAGTACGGCAGATTTAAACTGAAATCGGAACTGTAATATGCAATTGCAAATAAAAACTGGTGCACGACTGACCAGGTATTGCATCCTACTAGTATCAAGGTAGTTGAACATTTAGAAAGCAATTTGACCATTTCAATCAGGCTGAAAAGTCAAGTTTGTAACTT
>JAULCC010635650.1:0-13918 GCA_032358795.1 Nuttallia obscurata | reverse complement strand
TAATTAAAAAACAGTCGATAAAAAAAACAATATGCTTTCTTAACAACTGACATTAAGAGCTTTCTTAATGCTGTATAAAAATCCTTGAGTAATCTGATGGAAAGTTTAAAATTAGCAGTTTAAAAAAGACTACACTAATCATTTTTGTCTGTAAAATTTCATGTAGAAACATCATTCACACAAACTTATTTAACAACTACACAACTTGTTTTCCCACTTTGAAAGACTGGTTATATTTGAATATGATTTACTTAAAATAATATTAAACATACTAGCAACAAATTCACACCCTAGTACTGTTACAGTACAACACAACTAACAGATAAGAAGTATTCTACCAAATTACACAGACACCTAACCAAGACAGAAGAAACTTGTATCCGTGTACAACTTGGAAACATATCCTTGTAGTAGAAGTAAGCTAAAAGGTAAAAAAATGCACATCACTTTAGGCCAGGCAACAGAGAACATATTGAGCTTTTAAATCAGCAGAAATAGCCAAGCACATAAGCCATTTAAAGATAATTTCATATAGTTAAAGTGTATTGCAACTAATGTTGGAAGAGACAGTCATGGTTTTTTTAACATTATTAATGTAATTGTTTTTTAGTATCATGTACACAAATATCGTCCAACAGACTGAACATTATTTGATGTAAAATTGTGCATAAAAATGGCATTTCACATCATGCAATTCAAATAAACACTATGATTGCTCTTATTTTTACCAAAAGTTAATCATTATCTTGTTGCAATTTTTGGCTTAGATTTTAAGACAATGCATTACTAGAGAAGTGGCAGTTACTAGAAAAGGTTTAAAGTAAACATTCACACTATATACATTTACACTTGTATATATATAAACTACTATACTGTATGTGCGAGATCATAAACTTGACTTTTAAACAACACATAAACAAACAAAAACAAAACCAAAGTTTTTTACATAATTAGTATAAAGGCAGTATAGTCTGTGTAAAAACAAACCAGCCTTCTCTATATTTCAGGAGTATGCTTCTATGTACAAGGTAAAAGAGAAGTATCCCTACTGACAGGGAACTTTCATTATTCATTATGTGGTGTCTCTTGGTAAACCCAATCATCTTTAATTGCACTCAATCATCTAAAATACTAGCACAACTACATCTAACTACACATTTATGCTTCAATTTCTACTGTTTTAAATACACATTATAGCACAGTTCATTACCATAAGGTTATGTTCAAGTCTACATTTGATTTCAAACAACAAACCTTTATAGTATATATAACAACTCTGTCCATTAAAGGCTAATTAATTAAAAGCTGTATAAAAATGTTGACATTAGCATTCTCAAAAATAATGTTGAAGTCAAGGAGCTACTGAAAATGGTAACTATTTTATATCCGCAAAGACTTGCCATTTGAACAAACAGTTCATTCAGACAGATAAAATATTTTTTTTCTGATTTGTAAAACCAATCATGCTACTTATATTATTCAAAATAAATTAAAAGTTGTCAGAATTGCACCAATAAACTTGTTTATGAGCACAGCTACAAGTCCTTAATAATTACTAATCATACTTATTTGATAATAGATAATTCATACAAAAATCAAACAAGTAATATGCTGCCTTTGAACATTATCGTAAAACAATCTCTTTGGAATTTTACAACTAACTTAGTTTCATATCAACAAAATATAAAGATACTATACAGCATTCAACATAAAATAGTGTAATTAATTTGCTAACTATACCATTTACACTAATTGCAATCTATTTTCTGCTTACCTGTTGAGCATAGACTATTGTGAGCATGCAATTAATGAAAGTGAAAGACAAAAGTTACATGTAGAAGAAGCACAAAGAAAGCACAGGAGTTTGTATACTTTTTAAACTTATTTCTTGTTACACTTTCGACAATCTCATATTAATACTATTCAAGAAGTTACTTCATCTAAACCATTCGTCCAAGCAAATGGATTTCAACATCCATACTCATTCACAACTACTCATGCATTACCTCCCTTCTGTCAAACAACCAAGACTAGATACATAATATGTAAATGAAAAGTCTTTCCTTTTAAAAGCACTTAAAAAGATGCTAAAAGAATTTGTTATCCTAATACTTTACAACAAAGGTACACTCTATGAGAGGGCACTGATGTCTGTAAGTTTATTTGTTACATGGACAGTTGGAGTTCCTGTGGAGTTACTCACCACAGTAATCTTGGACATGTCTGAAGGACTAACAATAGGGACAAACCCACTTGGGGTTTTGCTCAGATATGTAATTGGAGATAATGCGGATGAGGAAATGATCTGTGGAGGTACGATCTGTGATCCTGGATTTGGGGACAAAACAGCTTTGGTGGCAATTGGACGTATCAGGGTGGTGACAGTATTAGGGCCTTTGACAGAAGATGGTTGAACAAGATGAACGTTTGTGAGAGTAATAGTGTTGGGTTTTGTGCCTGGATAAGAGTAGGTGAAGACACTGGAACTTGGGGATGCACTCTTGGGTGTTAAAGGCGGACTGAAAGTACAGGGCATCTGAACAACTTGTTGTACCCCGGAGGATGAATTACCCTGGACTATCTGCATGTTGTGAGTGATAGGTAAAGTGACTGACTGGCCATTCTGCTGACCCTGAACATTAGCTACTGGCAAGGTAAGCAGAGTTTGTTGATTTGAGAGGTTTGAATTAAGTCCCTGAGTCTGTTTTGTCACTGCACTTGACAAGTTAATAGATTTTATCATAGTAGTTGGCTGTCCTGATGAGGATGACTCATTAATTATAATTTCTATTTTCTTTGTTGCAGATTTACTGCCATCAATTGTCACCATTTGCTGGTGTGCATCTAATGATGTTGGTGCGTCTCCACTTGGCGCCATACTGGAAGTAGCAGATGGATTGACAAACTCTGGTGCAAGATGTAATGCTCGCTGAGGAGAAGGTTTAGCGTCACAAAACTTTCTTTTAAATCGAGTTATAGCTGCCGTCTCTTGATCATACATAGGAGATCTATCCTCTCCGGAAGATGGCGGTGAAGGAAAATCTAGTTTTATTCTCTTTTCTACTGGAATAGACTCACTAGCAGAAAGAGGCCGCTTACTCGCACATCTTTCTGGTGTTGTAACTGTTATAACAGGCGTTTTCTCATTCAATTCTTTCATTCCTTCTTGTTTCAAACTTGTTATAGAATCAACAGTAACTCCTTCAACTGGCATGGACTGAGTAATTGACTCACTGGAAACTTCCTTGCTTACAGGAACAGGGACCTTTAATGACCTCAGAACAGCGTCAATTTGTTCTTTTGTCAGAGGGATTACAGTTGGTTGTCTTCCACCAGACTGTTTCACTGAGGTTTTTATGATAATTGCCTCTGCATGAACATCACCAGACTTGACGCTGCCTGCAGATGGAGAAGACAGCGCAGTTACTGGCTTTATGACTTTGGCTGGGGGCATAACCTTCTTCCTGACAAAACCTTTGGTAGGCAAACTAGAGCTACATGGACTAACTGGCTTTCCCTCACTGAACACTTGCACCTGGCCATCTTTGGAATGAACAGGGGCAGTCATGTTATCTCCACAAGCAGATCTAGTTTCTCTCTTCAAATCTGAAAAAACAGAATCAATGCATTATTATGTTTAATATATTAAAACCTGTTCTGAAAGATAAAAACTAACTTAACTTTCAGTTTTACAAACTAATTTATATCAATCCTCACATTACTCATAGAACATGTTAAAGTACATTCTTACATAATATTTAGCAAGGAGGATAAGACAGTCTGTCTATACAGTTGGTGAAAGCCATTTAGTATTTATTTATTTGGAAAATAACAACAATAATTATTTACTGCCTTCTGAAAGATTTTAGTGGAAGGGAGATTTCCCAAAGGAGGAAGATCAGAATCATGAGCTAAAAGCACTGGTCATCCTAATTTTAGCCAGTCATGCAAAACTGCCACAAAATACACCTGTCAAAAGGATAAAATGAGTAGTGTTTGAAGTTTGTTTGTTTATATCATTTACCTCACTTTCTGCCTACTAAGGCTAATTAATGTCCCAGACAGAGGGAAGCATATACCTGGCAGTGGTGTTATTAATATAAGCCAAAATCCAGAAATGCCTTGGCAATTTTGCTTTTTGAGGAACTTGGATACAACATTATGCCCACAAACATGTCAGTAAAGTTTGGTGAAGATGGCTGAAAACTAACTTAGAGATAGGACAACATGTTGGCGTAGTCAGCCACAGGTTTTCACATAGGTCCAGTTTTGCAACTGGTGTACAAAAAATACTTCCCATGGATGTAAATCCAATTTAATAAATCTTGTAGGTTCTAGTATAATGAACTTTTCATAAGCGGTACAGCTAATATAATTTTCCTCATGGGAATGATCCTTATAATATTTCCATCTCATCATGACAGCCCACAGAGAAAGTAACAATCAGTTTTGTACCATTTTATCAAGTTGGTTAGGTATTGGTGATCTCAGTGATGAAGCCTATTAGCAATATTAATTGATCCTTATCAATGATTGATACTGAGACAAACCATACATACTTGTACGTGGTTCCATTTTCACAGGACTGGCAGGTTCGGATGATGCCTTCATTCTGTCTGTTTCCACTGCTGCCACAGCACACAACTGCTCAAATGAGGAATGTCTACCAAATTTCAAAGATGAGTCATCCTTGCTACCAAATTCACCTGAAATAAAATTGTTGATTTATTCACCAGCTCTTTGCAAAAAATTGGGGGAAAAAACAAACTTGCATGAATTAAATGTATCCCACTATAGCTTATGCACTTACCCCAAATATGACTTGGTTAAGGTCTTTTCTGTGATAGGTTAAAAAATTCCTTATTAAGAGTCTATAAAACTTTTTAAGGCAAAGCATTTTTAAATATCAACCTTACCAAACCTTAAGACATCATGCAGTGTATCTAGTTCAACAAATTGGCAAACATTTAGTTTTTCCAGAGGACAGAAAGACAAATTGATTCCCATCTATAATATTTTCTCTATATACAGCATGCTGTCAACCAAGGTGTATTTCATTTACATCTTGTATGACATGTTTTCACTTTTAAGAGAGTTATAACATTATTTCCAAGAAATTTTGTGAGAGGAATAAGGCTTGAACACTCTTAAGATGGAATTATGAAAATCTTTAGGAGCCCTGCTAGGAAATACCTAAGAGAACTGCTTACTTACAGCTTCTAGAAATGCTAATGAAATCCCCCCAAATCAGAATCAATGGGAAATCCTGTCAAAAGAATTTTTCACACTTTTTTTCATGGTACAAGTGAAACAAGTTAATTAGTAATGGAAACAAGATGTTGGGACTAAATAAGTGATTGAGTCTGGCCGTGTACTAGGGTTATCCATGTTTTGAGTGACTGATGGTATTTTAAAAAGTAGAGGCAAAAGTGGCTGGGACTTCAAGTCAACAGTAGCTTTAACTTTCCAAGGTTCTCTAAAATTCTTGCATGAATTTGCTAAACTAGATCGTACAAACATAGTCTCTTCCTTACAACTAGTAACAAACCAAAGATCTTACCTGAACAGCAACCTTCTTTTCCTCCAGGTCTAATACTTTTGTAACCATTCATGATTTTAGCAACTGAAAAATTAAACAAAAAAGGTTATTCATAAAGTTTCATACTTGAATATCAGTCATAAAGTCATTCATTTTCAAAATGAACTTGTGATCAACACGATTGAATATGACAACAATGAGTAGCTTTGTTATGTATAATGAATAACTGCAGTTCGCTTCACATTATGACTCTGTACTTCCACTGAAAATAGGACGGACCAGACAGTCTACAACTCAAGCAGGTGTGAAGAACTCATACTTAGTGAAGCTATATCAAACAAAGGTTTTCTACAAAACACTTAAGTCTCCTGTCTAAAATGTTTAGATAAGATTTTTCAACTGTTGTCAAAGGGAGATTCTGTTGAAGTTTGATTAAGCTAGTCACCACAGTAAGTGTGCATCTAACATGTACTCAAATTT
The DNA here is from genome assembly GCA_032358795.1 of Nuttallia obscurata. NCBI lineage: Eukaryota > Metazoa > Mollusca > Bivalvia > Cardiida > Psammobiidae > Nuttallia > Nuttallia obscurata. Next base: position 7,899 of record JAULCC010635650.1, on the reverse strand, counting down.
CAAAAGCAACACAAAAAAGGACATACACACTGCCATAAATATTCCCTCTTTAGTGTGCCACATATTTCTATGCAATATAACCTCAAGTAGAAGACAAAATAACAGCCTGGACAAGACAGCCTAGTCTAAATGTGCATATATTATCCATAATCTATAATCATTAATTATGAAAAGAGCGAAATTGACCTTTCAGTTGGATTGTGGGTATTGCTGGCAAGTGTGATTTAAACATGTTTTTCAAGGACAAAAAAATATTAAGAAATAGTGTTCAATCTAGCTTTGTCCATAAGGAGACATACTATATAATTCTAGAAAGGGGACCATTTTTTTAATTAGGGGCCAATAGCATAACCAATATGTAGCTCACATTGCATAAATAATAGAATGAATGTTCCTTTTTGTTAAATATGGACATGGCGCTATGAAAACTGGACTGTTCCTTTATGTCAGTGAAGTGAATTAGTATGATCTGCAGATGACATGTGCTATCTAATGTAGACATGCAGTTACTTGCGCAACATATTAGATTTCCCCATGTTTTACAAATAAAATATTTCATTAAACTATTTTTGGCAACCTTATACCAGCAAGCTTTTAAAATGCTGCTCCTACATGTTTTCACTGGAACTCGATATTGATCATATGCTTCTAGTGCTGCTGATTTGGTTGTTGGAAATAGTCTGTCTTAGTGGTTGTCAGCAGCTTAAAATACTCAGTAGTTCTATGCACTTTCAAGGTTTAAACATGTAAAACATCAAAATTCAGCAGCAGATTCTTGGTTATGTACAGCACAAAAAGTACCAGAACAATAGATAGGTTATCAAATTTAATTCTGTACACAAGTTTACTGTAGTTTATTGATTACAGTCAGCAAAGTACTTGCTTGAGGGGTGTGAGCGAAAATATAAGGAATGGAATTTCAAATTTGACTGTGCCGAGCCGACCATTCTGTTTTTTAATTTGCTCCATTTTCACACCATGAACACTGTATAACTGCAGCAATGTAAAGTCAACCCCTTACACAGACGGTACTACAACAACCTGTAAGTTCCAATTTCTTTCCTATAAACCTACCATTTTGATTCTGTATACAATCCAACATGGAATGCCTTGATATTGGCCTGTGACATCCATCACTGCAGCAGGCTGTAATATATTTGAAAACCAGCATATTGAAATATATAGTTGGGATTTCCTTACTTTTCAGAATTTTCTGACTGTCAAAACTAGTAGATAACAAAGTTTTAGATATCCAGCTCTTAGCAATTTACACTTCCTTGTCTCTTCTAGCAAGCTTTTTTAAGCAACTTGTTACTAAAGTGAATTAAACTTCACATACAAGACCACATCTGATCTTTCAGTCATACTTTTTTTCTACAACTGTTAAAGAAAAACTTTGTCTTTTTCAATTATATGTCCAATAAACGTTTTATTTTTTCCCTAAAAAAGTGGTCTGGTTCAGAAGAAATATTTTGCTGACCAAACAATATGAGAAATAAATTTCCATTACAGATTAAAATTTGGAGTTTTAATATACATTTAACATCCATTTGAGTTAAAAAAAAAATTTAAAAATCCAGTTTTTCAAACTTTAAAGCCAAAATAAAGCTAAAAACGTGTTAAAATTGCTTATTATATTCTTCTGTGCATAATCATGAATAAAAACTATTACTGAACACATGTGGTTTGTCATGTGAAATTGCATCCAATTTGTAATTGATAGATCACTGCATTTATTTCTGATTTATAATATCATAGTGGTCAGAGATACTGTTTACATTCTGCAGCTTTCCATTTGCAGTGGAATTTCATGAATGTATCACATTATGTGATTCAATCAATATTTAGTATTGAATGTGTACCACAAAGTGTGTGATTTCACAAAATGTCAACTATTATATGCTAATATATATACGAGATTTTAAGTTAATTAATGTATTTTTCAAAAATAAAGTAACATAGGAAACATTTTCTAACTTGCACCCATATTTTCTTTAAAAAATTTGTTTAGTATGTTGTTGTTTTCGATTTTATAAGTTGCTTCAATGGTGTGTAAGTCATCATATCACAGATTCTTTCACACAGCAGTGAGGTTCTTTAGAAACACATATGAATACGAAGTCTAGCAGTAAAACTGATCAATGATACAAAGTCGAAGACACTAAATCAGAATTTACCCATAGTCTGAAGGTCCTCGGCTGCATCTATGTCAGGACCAATGTACTTAAAGGCCGGTTTACGTCCACGGATCTCTGTGACATGGACTTTGCGAATGAGATCCAGGCTTGTTAGGATGTTTGCAATGTCATACAAACGTCGAATTTTTGCTGCAAGACGGAAAAAAAATAATAATGAAATTCTTGTACGGCAGTATTCACTTAAATGCTTCTCTCCTTGGTTTTTTTTACTACTCATATTTTTATGTTAACAAAATGAAAAAAAATGACACAAACATGCCTTGCATCAATGTTCACTTGATACAGCAGAAGAGAAATTGGAATTTATACCTATGGGTGTTTAGATGCTTTTTGAGTTGGTTAAAGATAATTTTAGCTCTTTTGCAGTTTTTACGATCTTTAAAATTTGTAAGCCCACCCCCCCTTCCCCCTTTAACCACAAACTTGTAAACAGTAATCAAAATTATTTGTATACAAACAACAATTTAAATGACTACAACTGTAAGATATTTTCTGCATTATTTTATTTTAATAGCACACTTACGCAAAATTTTTCTTAAAATTTCATTTTCTCAAACAAAATATATTTCTGTGTAAGGCTATGCCAGAAAAATCTCAGTAGGGGTGGGACAACAGACAAAGGCAATAACAATGGTGGTCACTGGTGGGTGGATATAAAATTGCATTAAAATTGTGTTGGTTGTATCTCAAACACCATCCCCACCTTGAAATTTATATGTAGAATAGCCCTTTAAATATATTTAAAATGAGCATAAATTATAAACCAATATCAATTTTCAAACAAAATAGGAAAACTTACTTTTAAATTTGGCATTTTCTGTTTTATCTATATTAGCATCTCCTATCAGCAACTTGGCAGACATATCCAAATTCACAGTTTTGGGCTGTAAAAATATTGACAGATTAGAAAATATAACAAAAGCAAGTTGGTTAATATCAAGCAGTAAACTAGTGCATGTTTTTGAAAAAAAGCCATATGCTCCCCCCCCCCCCCCCCAACACACATCTTAACCCGACTAATGTGTCAATATACCATGACACCGACTGATGACCTTTGAGGTACAGACCTGAGTCTTGTGCATGCCACACCGCCTGATGATGAGGAATGCATATGTGAAATAATTTTCAAATTATGTTGAAAAATCTCTGAGTTATGGTTTGGACAAACAAATCCGGACTGATGGACAGACAGAAGGAAAGACGGAAAGCACAAAATCAATATGTCTCCCCCCTATATGGGGATACATAATAAATTGTACCTTAAGAAACGGATCATTGTCACATAGCTTCAAGAAATGATGTAACATTGTCTTTACCTCTACATGATTTAAATAAAAATTCTAACAGTTTTTCACTCTGTAAATGAATTTAAAATATAGCCCATTATATAAATTGCAAATATGGTTTGTTTTAAAAGTTACCATGCCAACATATTATTTACTATTCATGTTTACATCCTTGTAATCATGTTTACATCACTCTGGCATTTGCAGAAATTAATTATGAGAGTGATTTATATAAATTGTAAGAACTTGTTTCGTTATTGTTGTAAAATAAATAAGGTTTAAACTTTTTTAATGCAGAAATGAGCAACAGAAAAACACAATGTTTCTAATTTCTAAATCACTCATCTGAAATTCCCACATACATGATAAAAAACCTTTGCATGTTCAGAAGATGAAAATCTTAAATAATGACCTATATTTGATCAATGTTACTCATGTAAACATCTAAACTCAAGATAAGTTATGACTTTAAAAAAGAACGGTCTTCACAATTTAAGTATATAAAAGACATGTATTGGGCAGGACTATATCTAACCCAATGGTGACCATTTGAACAATTTTACAAAAATTCTATGGTATGGCTTATATGGTTTGAGAGAAAAAGATTTTTGAATTTTTCAATTTGTTGGTGTATGTAAAATAAGAAACCCAACTGGTAGAGACAAACCTGACCCAAGTAACACCATTTGATGAACTTGGTAGAGGACCTATATATTAAGTAACACAAAATATTTAAGCTCTAGGTTGTAAAGTTTCAAAGCCATAAAGTCAAATGGTGAATCTAGCCCGACTTTAGTCCAGAATTAGTCCCATGTGGGCCTGGGGCGTGCTAATGTAGCACAAGAATTGGGACCACTGCTTAACCCTGGCATGATAGTAAGAGGCGACTTATAGGGTTTGAACGTTAATCTGGAGTTTCTACATCTCTGATTCTTCAGCAGGTATAAAGTTGTTTTTTCCTGAATGGCGCCATATAACCTATACAGTTTTGCGGTGCCATTAAACCCCAACTCAATCAATCAATCAATCAATAGTCCAGAATTACACCAAAAATAATGTACCAAAAGGTTTGAGTGACTATTTGATGTTGTTGAATATTTTTCATGATTCCAATTCTTGTTGTGCTGTTATCAATCCATCTCAGAATATAATTAGTAAGGTAAATAAATCTGAACAATTTCAATATAACCATATATAATTACATGTATATTCACATTGTAACAAATCTACCTGATGCAATATCTACTTATTCTTGTTATAAGTTATGCAATATGTATCATGTTATGTACAGTAAAGCTATTATTTATAATGATTGATGCATGTTTCACAGTGTACCTTCTGAAGAGGACTTAAATAAGACTTCACCTGTTTTCCAATTAATTTCATTTAAAAAAAATTATGTTTTAAACCAAATTCAAACCAAAACAAAACCAAACTATATAAGATAGTAAAACCCATAATCAAACATTTTTGGGCAAGAATATACTTTTTTTTAAATTTCAGTTATAATCAATATTGAGCATGTGTTACTCAACACTTCCCTCCATAGACAATTAATCAGATGGGCCATCACAAAAACAACAGTTAATGATTTTTGATTTTGTTTATTTGGAATTTAACGTCGCTTTAACAGTATTTCAGTCATATCGCGACTTCCAGCTTATTACAGGTGGAGGAAGACCTTGAAGGACCTATGTACACTATTTCAGGTACAGAGAGCACCACCAGGTACAAGTAGAACCACCGACCTACGACAAGCCAGTTGGAAGGCTTACTTATGTGAAAAATCTGAAGTGCCAAGATTGGGATTCAACCCACAGCGTAAAAGGGCTGATTAATTGCAAGTCAACGACTATAACCACTCCGTCACGGCGGCAAAGTTAATAAATATAACTATAATTCTAGTTTAATGTCGAAAGAAAGAGAAGATACTATTTGAATTTGAGCTGTGTATCTATATTATGCTTTGAAAGAAAGAAATATGTTCATAACTGTTTTTAACTAACCAAAACTTATTATGACATTTATACGTTACTGATCCTAAACTTCCCATTGTAAGTGATTATTTGCTGTATTTTATTGTGTATGGGCTGGAGACCTGCTTATGCAATAAACTATTGAATTGAATGACTTAACTCACAGTATGTATTCAAAATGCTTATTGATTGTACTGTGACATTCAAGTTGCAGAAAAAAAACAATGCACAATTTTACTGTGCCACTGACAAGATAATTGTCAAAAATGCAAAAACCATGATCTCCTGAAAATACTGTGGAATATGATTAATTTTCGACTGCCAGCCTTAACTGAGCTCATATGTTGTTAGTTGTTTTCTTTATGTTATGACCTTAGTGCACCCTCAGATGCCCTTTTGTGTGATAATGATTGATAATTCAAGTCTTCTTACCTTGGATACTAAAAACAGCATTAGAAACTTCTGACTCATAATACCCAAAGATTTGTCTTTTCTTAAGGCTGCTGAAATAGAAACAGAAAAGCAATACATACCAGATATATTCAATATTTCAACATAACAAAAACGTAAATTCTATAGTTTCTAAAGTTAGTAACAGCTAAAAGCCTTTTGAAAAAGTAATTTTTTCTCTCCATATATACCATTTCAATAATCCTGTAAGAAATTATCTTTTGGAGTGGTAATTAATAGGCACCATATTAAATGGTAGAACTTATTTCCAAATATTATACTAGCATAGACAATTCAACACATTTCAATTTATACCTTGGTTGAATAAGGAGCTCTCTCCAAAAACAGAAAAGTCTGGTTCTGACGTTTTAGATTTGTCGTATGTACCCATCTGCTCCTCAAGTTCTCTGTAAAACTCATAATCTTTCAATTTCTGGATTTGTTCACCAAATCCTTCACTGTCCCCAAGAGCCTAAAAATCAAATTTGCAAATTAGTTATATATTTCAGAAATTACATATACCATGTTGGCATATATTAAATGCAATGGAGATGTTGATTATGCCATACTACCTCCTGTTTGTTTTTTAGTCCTAACCACAAAATATTTTTTATTAAAACCAGACAAAGGTAAAATTTACTTATTTTATAATTTACACATACATTAAAAAGAAGATTTTGACTCCTTGTGAAAAATATTCAACATTTTAAAATAAAAGATTAAGCCTTCCTTTACAGTATATATTTTTTAATGCATGAACTCAGAAATCTTTTTTTTCTTTTTAGTTGGCATTATTGTATGTGGTGAAGCAGATAAAGCAAATTGGAACAATAAAATAGAGAACATTTCTTGAAGTAGTATATTATATTGTCTTTCTTGAAGTCTGGCTATTGACAAGCCTTACACTACTACTACCAATTTCCAAATATAATTCATCATCATTGATAACATTTCTGACTTTATAGAACTAGTTCTTGGTCTTTTCTTCCAATTGATTGAAATAGTTTGAACTTGGTCACACTGATGTCTGAATGTTCTGATTTGAAGCAGTATTTATTGCCAAATTTAAAACGACCCTAAGTTAAACTTTCCTATTTTACTTTGAATCAAATAAATGAGTGAAACTAAAACCTCCCCCTTACCTTCAGTTTAGCCAGTGTTGTGGACAAGTTACTTTTCCCATGCCATGCATATTTATTCTTTGCTACCCTGCTTACTATTTCTACACTTTCTAGCACATTAACAATGTCGTAGATTCTGCGCCTTTCTACTTCTGCAAAAACAAAACATTGATATACTAAATAGTTGGCCTTCAATGAAAATTTCTGAAAACAATACTTCCAGCTCATTAAATATTTAATAAAGTCTGCAAGTAGACATTAAAGCATAATCCATATAAGATTATAGTTTCATGGAATAAAGTGGTCAAATGCACACAGGGAATAACTGAGTTGGAGCTCATCCTCTCAAGAACATCCTGAAGAAAGTTTCCTTTATTCTTTAACCTTGATCACAGTATTCTGTAATTCATATGAAAAAAATCTTATACCAATCATAATTTTATCAGAAACAAATTTTTATATATAAAAATTCAAGTTTTCCTATTATGGTAATTAAGTCTTGAAGAAAACTTCTGTTCTTTATATTGCCTTCTCTTTCTACGCATGCAAGAGTATAATAAATCATCATATATATTAATTATCAAGTCTTATTATGGATTTGTTATTGAAATGAAGATAGCCTTGTCAAAAGACTTCTTTGAAAATATGCATATATATGACATTTGTATAGGTCAAAGTACTTATATAGAAACTTGAGGAATTCTGTAACCATGGAAGGTTCTAGATTTTTAAATATTTTATATACATACATAATGTTGAGCATCACAATGACTATATCTCAAAATTTTATATCACAGGAAGTCTAACAGACTATGCAGTAGGATATTTGACTCACTATGCTGCTTTGTTACCGACATGACATCATTCT
>JAULCC010635540.1:0-16933 GCA_032358795.1 Nuttallia obscurata | reverse complement strand
CAGTATTTCAGTCATATCGCGACGTCCAGCTCATTACAGGTGGAGGAAGACCCCGGGGGACCACTGTGCACTATTTCGGGCACAAAGTGCACCCGGGTAGAACCACCAACCTAGCGCAGGCCAGCTGGAAGGCTTCATTACTTGAAAAATCCGAAGTGCTCAGACCAGGATTCGAACCCACAGCGGTGAGGGGCTGAGAGATTGCAAGTCAACGACTTTAACCATAGGCCACGAAGGCCCCCTCTTTCTTTCGATTGAAAGATCCAATTAAGACGAGCGCAACTCAAAATGTAATATCTCAACAAATTGTACATAAGCTTGTTTAAATGTTGGTAGCAAACATTATTTGTCTTTATGATTAACTGATGAAAAAAGAAAGGAAACTAAGTGCACATTTTACAACAAGACTTTGTATAGTTTTATGTTTCTTCTTAAAGCAAATTAAATGTCTACTTCATATTAATGTAACAATATAGTGAACCTATATCGCAATGTTCGTTTGAAAAGAAACGCCATTTCAAAGTATTATAAGTTCCCCCATCAAAAATAATTCAAGCTTGTGTAGTTTTCTTTATTATAAATATATAAATATGTATATATTGGTATCAAACATCTGTAAATGAATAAAAATAGACGGTTTTAAACATCCTCTCAAATCCAGCTGTATACAACTGTTTTCGACAACCGATTAATCTTAGAGGAGGTTTCAATGTCGTTGTAATCAATGCATGGCGTCGCACGGGTGCTGACATTGGGGCGGCGGTGGGGTGGGTATGGGAGGGAAAAGGAAAAATTTAGAAATAGGTATAGGAAATTGAACTATTTCCAAGCCTTTCAAACTTATCTATTCCGATGGATTCTCTTGTTTTTAAGGCAAAGTATTGTCCAATTTTATTGACCACTTTAAGTAAACGTAATTAATTGATTTTTACGTTATTGCTTAATACAAATGGTAAGATATTTCTTACCTGTTAAAAAACAGTCAATTAAAGGAAAATTTTTATACACTTATTTAATAAATTACGAAAAGGAAACCCTCTTTCGCGGTCAGAAGATAACTAATTGAGTATTGCAGAGATTTATAGTTTGTGACAATTAAGATTTTATAAGTGTGAATGCTGCCTTAGAATGTCTAAAACCGCCGAATTAGCGCCGCTCCAATATACAACGGGGTGTGAAAACTGATACATGTACAATTACAGATATCTCAGCTGGCTGTCGCTACGCCTACTTGCCTACCAGAGAGACAGAATACACTGTCATATTTTGTTGTCTTGGTGCCTGATTTGTGATCCGATAAGAGATTATCTTAGAGATAATTCTTTTGATTATCTAAGGAAAATATATCGCCGTTTCTTGCCGAAATATCGCGACGCCTCTGGAATAATTTGTTGAATTGAACAGGGAATGTTAATTTCACATTCACATACGATGAAATGCAGTATGGGGTATAACGACGAAAAGCACAGTCTAAGGAATAATTTAAGTTTCTTAGAGGCCTTTCATTTGGTAGAATTCGGTCGTTTTGTCGCTTTATTTGTCAAACATTCACTCCTCCCATTTTTATTGTGTAACCAAAGTAATGACGACCTGAATGAAATCGTACTGGCGCATAAGCAAATCGGTATCATATGGTTGAGAATTTCTACTTTGTTTTAGCGAGTCTTTCAAAAGCACATATATATTTTGTTTACGTTATGTTTTATAACAACTGAAATACCAGTTTTATTTAGTTGGTGCTTTTCAATTAGAGTGGACAGCCCGGTTTGATCAAGTGATAGAATGCCTGCTTCTGGTGCAGAAATTCGCGGGTTTTATCCCCGACCGGGTAACACCTAAGACTTTAAAAATTGTAGTAATGTTTTATCCTCCTTGGCGCTTAGGATTTAGGGTTAACATTACGGCTGCTTTGTCGGTGTCAGGATAGAATTCCCACCAAGAGTTCATACCACGACGTGTATCAGTGTAATACAACGGACGCGTTAAAAGAACCAGATAGCTTTATTGAAATTCTCTGCATCCGCTTTCCTTTCGGGCGTCTATTAGCCCTGGTTGGTAGAAATAGACGTATATTAAAGCAAACAAAATGTCAATTCGAGTGTAACTTTTTCGAAAGAGTCTTGATTTTCGAAAAGACACGGGGCTTTTATATTTTCTTCGGGTACGTCATGTTCTTTGTTGCTATAGTGACAAATATCAGCTAAGTTAACAAAGGTTTTTATACATAACGGCAAAATTATAAAAAAAGTATACTGTTTGCAAGGGATGTCGTAGAAAATAAGAGCAATCAAAAGTTTTCAAAAGCCAAATATTCATTACATTCATACATTTCCCAGAACAGTTGTATGTCATATTCTACGACAGTTTATGCCATATTCTAAATAATAAATATCTTTTTTATGAACCAGTGACATTTTTAAGTCACTTCAGATAATCAATTACTTGAACAGAATGATCCAATTTAACTGCAAAAAGAATATAAGAGCAATTAATCACTAGAAACAGTTATGGTAAATCATTAATGTTATCACGCCAAGAGATCCATTTAGCAATCCTCAGTCTTCATTAAATATATCAAAGATAGCGAAACTGTCCAATTGACATTCATTAGATTCTTTAACAAATATGAAATTGAAAGACAATCAATGAATTGCAATTTGCCCAATATGCATTTCATTTCATGTCATTTCACACTGTGCAGTATAATCGTTAAACGTTCTCAAAGTTACATTTTTAGGGGACATCCATTTTTATATAAAAAATCAAATTAGAAGAAATATTGAAGAAGAAACGTTAATAAGTGGCAAAGTAATAGCCAAAATTAAGTTCTTTATGGCAAAAACTAAGTACAAAACGGGGCATTACTATATCAAATATGACCACAAATTTGGTTGTATCACATCCTTGTTGTCATAAGCAAACTAATTTTAAAGATTGAAGAAGAAATGCTAACAAATAACAGAGTAATAGCCAGACTTAAGTCTTCCCTGACAAATTAAAGTCCAAAAAGGGGCATAACTCTATCAAATATGATTTTGACCTACAGAAATTGGTGGGGACGGTGGTCTAGTGGTAAGACGCAGGACTTAGGCTGTTTAACATCCCTGAAGTCATAACCAATATATATTTTAAAAGATTGAAGAAGAAATGTTAATAAATGGCAAAATTATAGTCAAAGCTATTTTTATGACAAAATCTGAGTACAAAAAGAGGCATAACTCTGTCAAATGTGACCTTGATCTACCTAAAGATTGCAGAAGAAATGTGAATAAATGGCAAAATTATAGACAAAAATAAGCTTTTTTGTGACAAAATGTAAGTACATATTGGAACTCACTCTGCAAATAAAGTTGATAAAAATATGTGACTTGCTAAAAGAGTATATTTTGTCATATTAAACCAAGTATGTCAAGTTTGAAGTAAACATGTTTAATGGTATAGAAGATATGAGGAGCTTAAATTTTTTTCACCAACTCCGATGCGGACGCCGTGGCGCGTGAAATATTCTTTCAATAGTCGAGCTAAAAACAGAATCTATCTGCAGTTCAATTTTAAATCATATATATATATATATACATACAGAGAGAGAGAGAGAGAGAGAGAGAGAGAGGATGTTATATTTATATAAAAGCAAGTGAGAAAGAAAACTCAAGTTAGTCAGTAGCTGCAGAAGAAGGGTCGTTTACTTGCCTTACCTTGACACCACTTAATTAACATGACTTGCTTATAGACAATGAGGTTGCAAACAATATACATATTAAATACGTGAAAGAAACGATATAACATTGCTCTGGAGATATTTTAGAAATAAGCTGACATTCAATGAAAGAATGTGCAATAGCACATGTTTTGTCTCAACAATAAACTGATATACAGGACCCGCCTAAGCCCGAAACTTTAAAGTTACATGATCAGTTAATTGGTATACAGACCCAATCACAACGTCCTCCTATCCAGCCATAAGCAGAAAATAGTATGTTCAGAAAAACAATCAGTCTGTTGGCCCACGGAGCAAGCTTGAAGGTGACACTATTCAGAGCAACAGACAGCCAGCTTGTAAACAGATCTTTTCTAAATTTGATCACTGCTTTTCAGTACCATTGGCAAATTTTTATTCAGAAACTAGGCAAAACTGGAATTGGAATTATTCTTCAACCACACATTCAGTCGGTTGGCATACAGACCCAAGCATAATTCAGTTGTATCAATAAACAGCCTAAACTTGACTGTGACTCCCCTCTATCAAACCCCAATGTTCTCATTGAACATAAAAAGTGCAAAGCTGAGAAAACATATTAGGAGTGTGCGCTGTACTATGGTAGACGTGTTCGCTGAAAGTCCAATCTGGAATAATACGGAGGCAGATGACAAAGGTCGTGTTCAATGCGTAATGGAAAGAATGAAAATGAAAGCTAAATCTGTGGTTTAGACATTGCTGCCAACTAAATAGGCACAGGTATCTGAAATATATAAGCTAACGGTTTGAGTAAAAATGTTAGCGAGAGATCAAATGTACTAGAAATAGTTGAATATTTGACTAAAATGTCTTCGGATGAAAATATGCGAACTGACCATTCATATGTGGGATTATTCACATTTTACAAGTGACAATTACAAAATAATAATCAAATATTGATATGAAACTGAGAAGCTCGAGCTAGTTGAAAAGCCTTTGGCAGTTCATCCGTTCGTACGGAGAGTTTATTTATCAAGCTTGCTGATTGTTTAATGATTTTAAGGGTTGTTTTTTTTCAGTTAAAAAGCAATGTTTACCAAATTGCTCATAAGAACAAACTTTTTATCTTAAAAGTGTACTCATTGTAGCGAATTATGGGTAGCATTGGCCGTTGTTTTTTTGAAGCATTACCTGAATTTAGTTCGACTTTCTCAATGTGAACTTTTCATTTAACTTACATTCAGTATGTTTTCAACTTGCATTGGAAATGTTTTAAATATAGATCATTTATGTTCTGGGTAATCTCTTAATAACAAGATCACAAGGTCAATAGCAGTAGAAACCATAGATAGATACTTTATTAACATAAAGACCATAGGTCTTTCAGTGTACAGTAAATACAAAGCATATGATAGGTCAATGACAAAGCATAATAAAGTTACACAATAGCTTATCGGGTACATACAAAAATACAATTTCGAGGAATTAATATGTAACATTTTGACAGTTTTGATTGCAGAATATTTCTATTAACAAGGGGTAAATGGTTTGAATTGCTACTTTCCCTAGCGGCTATCTAAACTCAAAAATGCTATGCAATTCAAAATTAATTTATTTGAAGAACTTACGATATTATCAAAATTTACAGTAAATTGCTGACAACAGGAGAACAAAACTTTATCACAATAGTGATAGCAGTAGCTAAGTACTTGTACATACAAACATACATACATATATATATATATATATATATATATATATATATGCAAATGCTATTTTAAAGATAGGCATAATTAAGGAAACGAAAAGCAAAAAAAAATGACAACATTCGGGGATAAGCACATGCTGTTTATAAATTCAATTTATTATTAGTAGTGCAATAAACATGGGAAAATTGGGTATTTCCAGTTATATGGTTTAATATATACTGTATTATTCCATACTATACCATATATTCGTTCGATGCTTATGAAAGTTAAACATATGAATTGATGCAAGAAAGCTGAGGCAAGTGTAAATCTTTCTTATCTTGTGTTTAAACCTATATAGATCTAATATTGCATTTTTTTCTTAGGAGAAGGCTGCACTTCAAAGGTGGAACTTAAAATTGGCATTGCATAATGCACTTATAGAATACATGTTAAGAGTAGTTAATGAAGATATTCGAGATTTCCATGTCATACATTTAGTTACGTCTATTTTGTGCAGACACTGATACTTTTGTTAAAAAAAAACAGCTTTGCGTATATTGAAGAAGCTTTCGTCAAACTATTCGATTCGGCTTATTATTTTTCCGGGTGTCGTCAATAACTAATGAAGACATCTGTCAAACGTGTTGGTAAGTTGTAACCGAGCTTTGTAAGAGTGGTGTGTACGCTGTCCTGTGTCATAGTTAAAACAATTTGACCAAACCAGAACTGTGATTGCCATGACAACGTGCTAAATAAATCTTCCTTTTAAGCAAAGTTCAATATTTGAACAAGATACTGATGTATCACTACACAATAAGATAAAGGATGTTTGCTAATTTATCTAACAAGCAAGTGAACTTGAAGTTATGCTAACATAGATGGACAAAGTCATATGTAAATGAGATTCAAATCATACTTTAATGTTAACTGTTTTAAAAGCTTAGTAAAACCTCAGAAATCGTAAATTACTAATCATTAAATTTAAACCTACCTGGCATATTATGCAAATTATAACCCTTTTTTACTTAGTTATTGCGTGGAAGTGTAGTCATGTCAGTATATAAGCACCTAGCTACTTGGTTTATTACAAGCTGTGACAGAAACTGACCACATTTGACAAGTCAGTATAGAACAGGCCCCTATGTGCCTCTGTATTTAATAATTTTATGATACATTTACTACTGTCATTTATAAAGTTGTGTAAACATACGTTGGTCATGGAATTCAGCCTCTGAAATTAAAGATTCTCTACTATTAAAATTGCCTAAGGAAAACCAGGTATTTCAAAGCAATGCTATTTCTTTTCACAAAAAGTGATTCAAATGAATATTTCAATTTTAAACTAATTGCGTTTTCCTATCGTCAAAGGGACACAATATAAAAAGGGACCACACTACTATATTACAGGCATAAAGCTCAAAATCGCAATATTTTAGCGTATTATTGTGCACGTCAAACAAGGTACATATCGCAAAAGTGGATCACTTAAAATGTTTCTTACGCCAGTAAACGAGAAAACTAATTTTACAACCCGGGGTTGGGGGTAAAAGTCAACTCCAAGTTTTGAGTTCGGTTTAAAGTTAGTTTCTTTTATATAGAATATGGCGCACAATTATAGATCTAGTACTAATTGAATGGACAGTATGTTGAATAACCAGTTGAATAACCAGGATAATTAGGATAACACAGTTACGCCTGAAAAAATACCAAGAATACACTGTTTATAAGTATAATGTTAACTTACAATTTACCTGAAACATCATATAATCTTGACAAGAAATGTACATTAAAATTTAGACTTTCCTACGTTTCCGTTACTTTTCCTTCATTCAAAACTGTTACTCCTTAAATAACAAGTACTGAGAGTTATATAAGTAATAGATAACAAACATGTGTTACACATTTAATAAAATCACTAACAATCACTATTATACACAGCTTACCTACTCTGACACTTACTTTTCTTACTTTCTTACTTAATGGAGGGCGTCCGAAATCAAGCTGAGCTATTGAATGCAAACACTATTTTTGAGTGCTGTGATATGGAAATAAGTAGGGAAAAGAAAGTTATATGGAATACATATAGAAAATCGAATTTTACAGTGTGAACAACACGCGTTTCGATAGTATTCATGAGTATGTACACATACACAACTAACGCAATTTTTACACTTCTATTACCTTTCATATGATTTTAGGGACACAGTTTCAAATAGGTATCTAAAATTTGTTTTATTTCATAACTGTCAAATAATGTGCTTCTATATGCATATGTTACCCTTTTCATAAGTGTTATAGTTATTACACGACAGCGGAATTCACAACATTTTATACGGCACCGAAGAACAATCAAAAGTAATGTTTTGTTTTGATTTTTGTTTTGTTTGTTTTGGAATTTAACGTCGCTTTAACAGTATATCGCGACGTCCAGCTCATTACAGCTGGAGGAAGACCCCGGGAGACATCTGTACACTATTTGAGGCACAGAGTGCACCCGGGTAGAACTACCGACCTACCGCAAGCTAGCTGGAAGGCTTTCTCACTTGAAAATCCAAAGTGCCCTGACCGGGATTCGAACCCACAGCGGTGAGGGGCTGAGAGATTGCAAGTCAACGACTATAACCAATGTTTTGTTAAAATTGTTTAAAGTAAGTTCTTATGCGTGCAATTAGTTTATTTGTACAATATCAAAGCTGAATCAACATCAGTAAAGTCTGGCTTTTACATGTATATAAGTTCATAAAACGTTCTAGTGCAATATTGTTTAGGATAAGCATTCATATCGAAATAAACTTAAGTAGCTTCTCGATCAACAGATCGCAGGTACCATAAATCTCAGGAATAATATACGTCAATTCAGGCTTGCCACTTTGTATGACGACATTCTTAGGTACTCTTATATCACACAAATTCCATTGATTGGCAATTTTATAGAGATCCATACAGTAGTAGTATCTAGTGACTTACACAGTATACGCTCCAGATTGTGTATCTTCAGAATTCTTTTTAGATTTCTCAAATCCATTTTTAATGTCGTGTATTGCATACAACACCAAGGCAGTTTTAGTGTACGTAAAGCCGGTATGATAATAATGTAATATTAGTTGTTCTCTGTTGGATCGTTCAGGTATACCCGATGGAACGACATCACTAGCAGGATTGACGATAAATAAAACCAGCACATAAACCTTTAACAGTGGCGATTTCATCTCTGCTTGTTCTGCCTGAAAATACAATTAAAAATGTATTACCTCAGCGTATATATATTATCGTATGGTATTGCGATGGACCATCGAGATTGTTTAAAACTTAGTTTAAACTTATTTATTTTAGCTCGATTATGTTGTAAGCCTATGGCTTAAATAAACACTTCCGTTTCCAGGGTAGAAGCAGTACTTCGTGTCAAATAAAGGTCATGAGAAAGGCCCCCTTCGTGGGGTAAATCTGCAACCTTTTGAGAGCATGTATTCATTACACCACTGTGTCAAATTTGAAAACATCCAGAAAAAAGTCGTTATCATGAAACTGCAAGAGCAAAAGTCGAAATCACAAAGGTGGAAATTGAAATCACGACGGTGAAACGTTTTTTATTTTACTATAGTGGTTTAGTGAATTTAGGTTTCGATATTGCAGTTTCGTGTCTACGTAGTCTTGAGTTCGACATTTATTATGGTAATTTCTGTCAAAATGGTTTGAGAAACAAAACAATTTAAAACGCAATTAATCACGTGGAACAAAGTTTAAGTGTACCAAAGCACAAAGTTAAACATTAATTACAGACAGTTCTTTTACCCCAGCCTTCTAGTACGGTCCTGCCCTTCTCATATTTGTATTTGAAGAGGAATTTGCAGTTTACTGCCTAGGTTATTGCACGTCCGCCCATCCCAAAAGAATGTTTAAAAGCAAACAAAATATTTTCAAATCACTACCTTTTTTTTAATTATTGAACATTTCTACCACGTTTACGTTTCACCCTGTTTATGGCGAATATTTAGTTATTTAAAATGTCATTTTAATAGAAGATATATGTTGCTCTTATTCTTCATTCCTTAATTGTTTCGTTTTGTAATTATTTGATTGATAAACAAGTTTTATCTCTAACCTGCATAAGCCAGTGAGTTACCGTTGTATTCAACTCATACGTATATTCATTTGGCAACAATTTATTTAACAATCACAATTCTATATCAATTATATTGCTTTTATACTATGTTTATTTATTTTATTACTATATATTTATCTGATTCTGTTCAATTATTGCTCGAATATATATTCCATATAAAGATAATGCCCGTCTATGCCTTGCACTTTTTGCATTTCTTCAGTCATGTATGAAATGTATGTGAATTGTTAAATTTGATACTCAAACGTTTTCTTGCACTGAAATACTTATACTTACGTCATAAAATATGTAAACATGTGATGAAAAACGGGAATGGAATCCTCATTTCTGCAGTATAAAAAAGTGTCTCACAGGTAAAACCTTACTGGTGTGTGTGTGTGGGGGGTTTCTTAAAATGTGCTGCTTAATGTCCGCTCAATAAAATCAACTACAACTATGTTAACACTAAATTTGAATAACTCATTTGGTGATGTAAGCTACAAACTTAAAAAGGTCAGTTAATTGGCATGATTAACTCAACTATAAAATAAAGTAATTATGAAATCAAACTTTCAATAAAGACCGTCAAAATTATCTATATTGGCTAAATTGGAAATCTTTATTACAAATTTTCATATGTCAATTTTAAAGTGAAGCAGTTACTTTGATGAATTAGTTATCAGATAGTGATCATAACAGACGGCTATGTATCAGCAGGTAAACTTCCTTTTTGTTAACATTATAATTTATAATGCAGAGGTTAAGTATTAACGCATACATATAACTAGTATATGTGTCAGCTTTCGCTTTTCTTAATTGAATGGAACATTTTGGTGTCATCTTTGGTCATCGTATGACGTAATTCAAAAAGTTTAATATACTATATTGTGAGGCAAACTTATATGACCACAAAAATTTAACATATCTGGTTACTGCCTAAGTTTTGGTAGGCATAACTTATTTTAATCTAGTCTACAAACCGCTTCACTTACATGTCTACTGAAAAATATCTGCATGCCTTGCACATAGTCCTCACACAATTCGGGTTCAGATTTGTAACAATCATCTCCTTGTTGCAAGAAATGAAATGGTCACTAAGTTATCAACTTGTTTCGATCCTACTGGACTTATATTACATAATAACTATACAGGTAATCAACATGTACTTACAGTAAGTTATTCAGAATTTAAGAAAAACATGTTTTATCGCATTGTGGTTATTTGTAAAGAATGTTCGTAACATGTGAATTGAGAAAGTTACTTAAGTCAAACCAGATTATTATACTCTCAAGAATAGATTTAATACTTGCCATCATTAGACAGAATGCAAGCAATTCATTATTGTTTCATTCTAAACCACATCCCATAAAAGTCAACTGCAGTGTCTAATGAAGCAAGAATACAATTCATTTTTACTTTAATGTTGCTCTTCCACTGAAAGCCAGTTAATAAACTGTAATGAATTGTAGAAAACTGTAATGAATTGTAGAAAGAAAACTGTAATGAATTGTAGAAAACTGTAATTAATTGTATAACATTGTAAATAAAACTGTCTATAGAATGTTCCCTTTTTCGATTTAGAACAACGCGTGTGTGTAACTATGACTTGGACTAACCAAGACGCCTAATCTATTTAATCCTGTAGAACATGGCTCTTGATATGTCTGTACGCACACGGTGATGTTTCCATTTTTACGATGAGTTTTAAAGTATTGCATACATTATGCAGGCGTTTCAAATGACATATCTACATTATATTTGTAAAATTAACTGGAAATTGAAAGAACATAGTAGGAATAAATTAATGTTTACGATCTTTGGGGTGTTCAATGTTAATCAACACTTTATTTGGACGTTATTTACATACTATACATTACATTTTACATACTCATTTATATTTCATGTATGATGAATGTCAAAAAATATGTAATTTAGTCAATAAATGAATAATGGTTGAATTAACATTTTCCCGATAATTCTATCAGCTCTTTAATCTCCTTCAATACCGAGTCCTCACTTTAAAAGCTCATTTATCATTTAAGATAGACACTTAATTAAGACAGATATTATTTTTCTTATAAAGACTGATAAACGAAACATGTTAGAGGTAATTCAAACCTTAGTATTATTAATGACTTGTAAAGTTTAAATAATTATTAATTATTGTAGTCATGTGCACTCGTGGTAAAATGTCTTGCAACTACTTATCTCCAATAAATGGTAAGGTTATATTTCAAAACTCTCGTTTGTAACGTAAATATTGACCATGACTAGCAACTGTACATTATGCATAGCTGTAAGCTGTACATTGGTATAGCTGTAAGGCACACTTGCATGATTGAGAAC
The DNA here is from genome assembly GCA_032358795.1 of Nuttallia obscurata. Lineage (NCBI taxonomy): Eukaryota > Metazoa > Mollusca > Bivalvia > Cardiida > Psammobiidae > Nuttallia > Nuttallia obscurata. The sequence goes on along the minus strand of JAULCC010635540.1, from coordinate 5,118 downwards.
CAAGGCCTCCCTTGATAAGAACCACTGATCTTCAACAAGCGTAATAGTTAACAGTCGTATTCCATTAAGGGTGTATGGGACAAAAAATGACAAAGGTATGTATATAGGAAAGTGCCATGGTATACATATCTACACATACAAAGCAGTAATCTCATCGTGATAAAAAGAGCTATGCAAGTATTCTTTGCAGTTCTTTACATATGGAGTTATTGCAGAAAAATAAATCCGTGTGGAATTTGAAACAGCGGCCTTTCAACGGTACAGTCTCCAACAATGTACAAGCCACTCTCTCTTTCAACTGATCCTCGGAGGCAATAGACTCTACTTGATAACATATCTTAAAGCTTATATGTCTGCTTTTGTAGTTTTGTTAAAAGTACCCTTATTGCATATACTAATTCAATTTGTTGACTGACAACGTGTTGACAAACTTTGCTTTAAATGTATGTTCGCCATACCGCGACGTCCCGTTCAATGTCGGTGGAGGAAAACCAAGGGAACCTTTGTACTGTATTTCAGACTCAGAGTTCACCCGCGTAGAACCACCATTCTACCGCAAGCCCGCAAAAATGCCCCCCTCCCTTCAACTATCCAAAGTCCACACACCGGGATTTGAACTAACAGCGGTGAGAAATTGAACTATATGAAGCTGACAAAGTGTTTGAGATGAACATGCACCAAATAAGCAATTTAGCCAGCTTTGAATGCGAGATTCGTTTGTTTGCAATCGGTACCGTGTTGAACATATGCATTTATTATACCTCAGTTAAACCTCCTATACAAAATTTCCGCAGGCAAACGGGTAATATTCTTTCATATCAGGCCCGCAGGGTTTTGGAAACGAATATCACCTTTCGAATATTCCCTTTTGCATATTACCCGGACTTACTCAGGCGCTCGATATTGATTAGTAAGCGTTTTATGATTACAGTGAATGTCTAAAAATAGAATATAATGGAGTTTTCTAAATATTTTATGTATAAGTCATCATTTGATATCTATTTATCAATAGATACTTATTTATTTTTCTATTTCTCTGTGATCAATGCATGTAACCTAGAATTGTGCTTCGGTATAATATAAAATAACACATGCCTACGAGGGTGTTATGGGATTTGTCAACCCTTGAATAGTAATAACAACTCGGCTTACGCCTCGGGTGTTATTACTTTTCTCGGATTGAAAAATCCCATAACACCCTCGCAGGCATGTGTTATTTTTATATTAGTACCTACATTGGGTTATTATTCATTTAATACCTACATTGGGATATTATTCATTTAATACCTACATTGGGTTATTATTCATTTAATACCTACATTGGGTTATTATTCATTTAATACCTACATTGGGTTATTATTCATTAAATACCTACATTGGGTTATTATTCGAATGGTAATCGATTATTGTCGGTACAAAGAAATTTGTAGACAAACAGGTTTTCAGTAAACACGCCAACAACAAAATTAAAAAAAATAAATGAATATTTGTTTAACAATCGAAAGCTTATATTTCAGAATTGAGATTTCTACCATCAGCTACATCCAAATAAACGTAAATGGTGAGATATAAATAATTTTGTGCTAAAATGAAAATAAAAATCGCATATATAACTGTTTTAAACAAACTGTCAGTAGATTGTAAATATCAAACACTCCTTTAAATGCTTATCAATTTATATCAAAGACATTAGTAAATTGTTACATAATTTACAGAACGACATAACGACTCTTCTCTTGATGAAATGGTTTGACTATTAAAAGATATCCTATAATTACTATGTAGTGTCAAAGCTCTATGTTCTGTGTCTTGATCATGTAAATAATGTCAACACTCAATGATTGTCTCAGTTGGTTTTTATTAAACATGTAATTGGACACTCCGTGTAAAACACTTGAGTGGAAAACATATCACACAGTGGTATTGATTCATTAACTTTTAACCAAGTCTAAATATTTGTTTACGGAGTTGCTCTCAGTTCAACTTCTATGATGTTGAACTTGAATAATTTTATTTATGCATACTCAGGAGTGTAGGATGTTCAATTACTGAAATATATATATGCATTTCAAATTAACGCGCATGAGTTTGGTCGGTCGTTGTTTTCCATCAGCCAAGGGGATTATGTGACGTTTTAATTTTATCGGTAACAATCAATTTTACGTGATTTCATCATGTTTAGGAAATTAGGTTCATTTTTTAGCAAACTTGGTGCTTTTTGATAATGTTGTATTATAAATTACCAAAACTGGAAAACTGACAGTTACAACTTAAACAAGTATATGCACGTCGTTGAATCTTGTGTTATTTTATGACCATCTTCAACATTTCATTTAGACGTATTGTCGAAAAAAAGTAGGTTAACTTTGTGTTAACTATTCTCTACATGACTTTGGAAAGTTCAATAACACAGAAATGAAGTTGAATTCAATGGGTTGGCAAGTGTGATTACTTCGCTCATTTCCCACCTAATCTGATTGTTAAATGTAACAAAATGTTCGTTTGGCTGCTTTTGATATCAACATCCATTTCAGTAGATGTCATTTGCTGCCAATAAAGTACTGGACTTGCAAAGTCGTCATTTGGAGTTTTTGTCGCAGAACTGTACATTCATTTTAATCACTTTTAACCATTGTGACGTATGCCGGCAACACATTGTCAGTCATATACAGAGCCACGCGGACAGATATGAAGAATGCGTGATAAGACATTAGCAATTGTTCCTGTTACAGGTTTTATCATAATACACATTTATTGCGACATGTAAGATAAATTATAAGATTACAATTTCTAAGGCGACGTTAGCATGTGAGAAGTTGAACTATCATATGCCAATGATGTTAATAACTCGGACATAGATGCCCCAAATTTCAAGTGATAAAGCACGTTATTTCATATATTGATATTGTTACATTTGAGATGGAACAGTTGAGGTTGGACAGCCATTATTAACATTGCGTATGAGCTTACTTAAAATAGTATAAGCACTCATTTGCCAACTAATCATTTTGTTGAAAATAAAAACTACTGCCCACATGACATATATTGCAATTTATTAAAAACTGACCTTAACACATACTTCTTCAATATTTTATAACGGCGCAAAGTTAACATCTTTTAATAAATATTTAGATTCTATTGGACAAAATGGTTGGGCTGATTATTCATCTGATTATTCATGTTTTGGTGCACTGAATAAAACCTAATCTGTAGAAACCCAATGAGAATATAATTACACTTTCTTTCGCATAGCACGCACGGGTTTATTTCATATAATTTTGCTATAAGATTATTGTTTGATTTTGTAAAAAAGTTTTTGCTAGCTTTTTAATTATTAGATTTCCTTGGACATAATGCACAAAGTTTTACATTTATGAGGCGTCTTTCCTCGTTGAGATATTATAGCGCTCATGTTTGTCCAAATGTTTGTCAATTTGTATACTTGCATTGATAATTGTGTATCTAGCATTTATAATAAATGCCCACTTTCAATTCAAAGCATAATCTTTTATTCATTTTTCCAAAAAAAAATTTACGATTGACATCAGTATCTAAATAGAATGATAGTGAGAAGACATGAATGTATTAAAGTATTGCTCCTACACGTCATTAACTATTAACATGGAAAAGAACATGACGTATATTTGAACGAAACGCCTTTTTTCATACGACACATATTTTTTCAGAGGTCAATCACAGAAAGCTGATACCTGATTATTTTCACATAAATAAGTAAGTATGTGTAGAAAAAACACTTCAGTATAATTACCGAGAGGGTTTCTTTAACACAATGATCAAATGAAATGTAATACAGTATTTAATTTTATTGTCCAAAATTACCACAAGTACTGGAATACTACCGACAAATCAGATACCCCAAGGAAAAATGTATTACCATCGACTGATGAAATAAATCCTACTTTTTTTTGAATATTATAATGTGATGAAAAAATTAATATATTTATTATAGTGTAGCACTGCCATTTAAATGTAGCCAGAATAGAGTACACGAAAAGCTATGTCTTCTACCGGAAAAATACCTCGCATTACTGAAGTCTGTCAGCAATTTGTATATCAAATAAATATCTAATACTTTATACATTTAATATTGCAAGCACACGTAAGCAAATCAGTTCAGAAACATGCCTGCTATTTTTACACATATTTATTTGTACGGCGCAAGTCATACTGGTCTACGATATAAGTAAATATGGTCATTTATAATGATTATAACATTGTCCTTTGGTAAAATCATATAATCAATACGTTTAATATTTATTTGACTTATTTCAATTGTAAAAACACAGGTTACTGGTAGAACTATTTATTTCAACAGTCGACGGTTATATTTATTCATCTAAGATATTTTGTTTAATTGTGTGACCGAATCTCATGGTCAGGACTGTTTAAAAGCTTTGACACATTTTTAGCTCGATTATTCAAGATTCCAAAAAAGTTTACAGTCGTGAAGTGGATCCGCCTTATTTTTAGGAGGTTGCAGATTCGAATTTCGAAGAGTGGACGTGTGTGTGTGGAGGAGGGGCCATATGACCTCTAGTTAACACAAAATACTGGCTCTGTGAAATTGAAAGTGTTTCGTCAAGCCACAATGCTTTAAGAATAAAACAAATAAGTTTGAACTAATAAAATAACACTCATATAAAATCTTAATTTGCAAATACCTGTCACAGTTACGGTACACGCTCCTTAGCTCTCATACAAACACTGAACGCAGACACATACGCCTGCATTGTAATACTAGTCTAAAATTGCACGATTTCTGTCTTTCGCTGTCTTTCTCTTTATTGAAGTGTAGAGTTGGTCCGCTTTAGAAAGCCAACAAAGTGCAATGCTTTGCTTTGCTAAATCTATTCTTGATTCTGCAATTGTAGCAATCTCTGTGTAGACGGTTTATTTCTATTAAAGGTAGACTCTTTATTGCTATTACATTAAAAATGCGAGATTCGTTTATTTGCATTCGTTTTCTACATTAAACAAGAGTCCAAAACTGACACAAAATACGCCCGTCGTATTTGTGGTTATTCAAGGGCCATAATTCAGGAGTGCCTGGGGGGATTTGGCTGGTTATAGAACTTGGTCGAGATATTATGCCCACCA
>JAULCC010635430.1:0-16934 GCA_032358795.1 Nuttallia obscurata | reverse complement strand
CCCATTTAAGTGTTCGAAAAGCGGATATACTGAGATTAATCAGACTTAACAAAGGATGTAAAGAGTCACTATCTTTCCTTTTTCTTTTTACCAGTATGTCTGTTGGAAAACAAAAACAAAAACAAATCATGAATCATTTTTTAGATAAGACTTATGGTGGTTCTTTATCGTAATTATTTTTTTTCTTGTGAGTAGAGAGGGAAAACCGTCGCAGCCTTCACAGTAACGCTTGTGAAGAACACGACAGAAGGTCAAAGGTCCATTGCCCTCATTTACATGAGTGCTGATTCCTTTTGTCAAGCCAAAATTTCCGTTTCAACACAAATATTTTTATAATACACGTAGCTGATACAAACCCTCTGTATAGAGGATAAAATTATAAAACTAATATTCAATCGGCAATACATTTAAAAATTGATGTAGCTATCTATCTTCAGAAAATATCCCAATGTCAGACGTGATATTTGACAATTAACACCCTCATGCGTACTCTAATTAATTCATCTAACACCGATTTACTGTTGAGGTATACAGTTTTTCATCTTGGGTCTCCAGGTCATACATATATATACATTAGTGATACATATTTGTACAGATTATATTGAGATGTATTAAAGACTTTATAATTAACATTAAAAAATGATATAAATATTTAGACGTCATTTTATAAACACAATTTTCTTTTAAGCTTCCTTCCGAGCAATTTATATAAAAAATTAGTGAGAATGTAGAATATAATATATAATAATACTTATCAACAATCACTTCAATGAATCTTGACACAATTTCATAGCGTAAAAGAATAAATATGGCCTAATTTGTAATGGTTTCATTTTGTGTTTTAAGTCATCAGCATATCGCAGAATGTCTTCGCAAATACGTAGTGTGTTTCACATATATCAAGCGATATATATATATCTTAGGTTATAACGCATTTCCTTATTCTTGTATAAACTTTCCAATAACCGATAAAAGTATTTCATCACAATGAAACATTATAAATACTTCTATTGAGAATGAATAGTTGATAAAATCGTTTAATCAAGTTCCATTTTACAGGAATTAACTCTCAATTAATATAATTATATAACATACTGGGGTCGTATTCTCAGAATAGTGCTTTATACTATGCATCACATTTAAACAGATCGTTTATGTGTCGTAAAACAGTTTAGCAATGAAATAAAAATAAAGATTTAGGTACCTTGCAGCAAAATGCATAATGCCAATATTAAATTTGTTCAAAATGTATGGAGATTCTTTTTCTGCTGTCAAATAATTCAGCAAACTGTCTTTATAACAACTTCTTGTATATTGCAAATCTCGTGTATATTATTATAGTATCTGAAATAAGACGGGTCTAATATATTTGGTGTATCTGAACACGAAGTAAAATGTAATTTGTAATTATTTATTTAGTACTTGATCACCACAATGTTGTGAACACTAACTTTTTAGTAACGTTTGAAGGAAAAAGTAGATGATTTGATTATAAAAATGGAAATCAATATGCCAAACTGACTACGGCTGAATATTTAAAGGAAATTTTATGTGAATATTTGGATGAATTGAATTTGAATAAAAGCAAAATCCATTATTAGTGTTTAGAATAGGTCAAAACCTATAAAAAAATAAACCAAAACTTTCCAACGAAATTCCAGCAGACTTTAAAACATGAACTTAATAGGAAACAGATGCCTCTTCCTAGTACTGAAATGTCCATCACTGTCTGACTATAAATGCGTCACTGAACCAACGTTGTTATGCTTTGAGCACTAACAATTCAGTACCGTTTGAGGGAAGCCACGATAAAAATACATATTGGACGTTTAAAACTCTTTTAGATACAATGTAGTTAAGAATGAGATCTGCTTAAGTAAGTATTAATTTGACCGATCACAATGTATTTTCTGCGGCGAAAAAAATGTTTTGACCAACCGGTTCCTCCTTGTACAATGGGTTCATACAGTTTGCGTATGTATGATTAAGTTATACTAACAGGGCTCAGATATAGTAATTACAAATATACGCCTGTCGCCAAGTCACGTGACCGTTGTTCTATCTAACAACGACATTGGACTTTCATGTGTAAAAGTAGAAAAGTATTAGCAGAATCACTTAAATCACAAAAGCAATTAGTAGTTTTTATAAAGATATACTTATTTAAAGTATCACTGCTTCATTTCGTTTTCATGTATGTTCGGTTTACCTATATTTTCAGGTTTTATTTATTGATGATTCCATTATTTTGGTATTGAATATGAGTTACTAGTATTAGAAATATTTGTCATGTCATGACAAATGAAAACAATGAACGCTTAAACTGCTTTTAGTTACTTTTATTTGCAATGTATATCACAATATATCACAATATATTCGGAAAGTTGGGTTGATTATGCATATTTAATGGCGTGTATAGACTATGCAGTAGAATATGCAATTATTTCGTTTTTGTGTTTCATTAGAAAGGTTAATGGCAGGGAACCTGAACATTAAGTAGCATGAAGCTTTTCCGATGGCTCAATTGAAAACTGTCTCTTATACAAAGTACGTATATAACAATGCTTTTAAACACACATTCAATTCACAGGGATAGGCTCATTCAAAATTTAAAAGGTTTTCTCACGTTTTGTGACACATGTACTGCTGCTTTATCAAATTGCTGTTACGTTGTTTGTTTTGTCAGCTAAGCAATCTAAATATTGACTGAGTCAGAAACATTTATTCATCCCGATGTTACTTTAGAACTGTGATGGTATACAGAGTGACACATATGTTTGATAAAATACCAAAATGAGCAGTGTCCTGTGGTATTTTTATCAACATACCAAATAAAACATAAATATCTGTGAAATCAGATATTATACAAATGTGGTTGGTTTGTTAAATATACGAAGGTGTGTTTCGTGTGAGAATTTTATGTTGGGGTAAGGCGTGCATGAATAAACTGTTGTTATGTGAACGAACAACTAGGTTGCATGAAAAACAATATAGGACTTAAAAACGAGTGCACGATGATTTAATTATAACATGTTACACTACCATAAAATAATGAGTTTATCAATTCAAATCGAGATTCGCTATATTGATGACATATATATTTGTCATTATTTCTCTGTCTCTTTGTCTGCCTCTATTGTTCTTTGTCTTTGTCTTAATTTATACGTAGCGTTTATCTGATGAGTTTTCGCTTTATATCAAATTTTATAAGACGAGTCCAGGAAACTTTATAAGCGAACCTCTGGCAAGCTTAATAAAGATTCCTGGACGAGTCTAATAAAATTTGATATAATGTCAAAACGAATCTGATATTCTTTTTATCACATGACAATATAACAACAAGGTTAATAAGATTTATCTTATTGATTGTGTGACGTCATCGGTTCTATATGTCGATATGTAACATGTTGTTTGTATAAGAAATATGGGATGATTATATTACACCGGAAATAAGCGAAGTCATGTGATAAAATAATATATATCTTTATTTCCTCCACATTTATCTACCTCACTCTGCTATCTACCTCACTCTGCTATGTTGATAAAATAAATATTCACATTCTCTTTCTCTCTCAGTCTTCTTTTCGTTTTAGTATATGCACAGACTAGAATGATTGTTCTCTCTCTTGTGCGCAGCTACATTAATATTAAATGTTTATTATTTTTATCTATGTGTCGTTTAGTCTGCCGCTCCCATTTCTCTTTAATTTTAATTGAGACAATTCTTTTCTCTGTTTATTCTCAAAGCTACATTTATTTTGATGAAGTACATAACATACAGAGGAGAGACAGATAGATATACCACTTCTGCAACAACAGTAATGGGAGTTCTTTTGAGGCTTATTCTAACCCTATTTTGTTCCATTAACTAAGTTAGTAAACATATAGTAAGTATTTGGAAGCCGTATCTGATAAAACGTGAGCAGTTTTATGCTTTATGCTAATTAGTCCTACCGTGCAACGGAATCGGTTGACATACTTCAGGGAATAAATAAAATTATGATATAATATTCAACATGACCACCGCACATGCTCTGAACTAACAGCTTAATCGCAGCCAATTCTTCTTTTGAATCACGTATTTGAAGTAAACACATATATGCTTTTAACTAATATACTAGTATATGCATTTTAATTTAGTATTACGTATATGAAAAGTTGTATTTACCTCATTTGTACTGGAAATGACTTTATTCACATTCAACGAAAAGCTAACAACATGATATGTACATGTATGCTCAGTTTAAGTTGTTCTCGTTATGCCAAATTTTGTATGTGTAAATTAAAGATATTCAAATATATTGCTGGCTCATGCCTTTTAACAAATATGTCATTCCATTCCGGTAAGTGCATTCATAGGAACAAAAGTGAAATAAAGGAGGAAACGAATACTACTACGTTTCAATTGCCGTGCCCTTGATGCCATGATATGGATTCAAATTAGTTGTTTAGTACATCTTATATATCTTTAGGTGTTATTTCAATAATATTGATGATATTGCAGATATTGAGATAAAGTTCTGAAAGCCAATTATTATCCCTAGCAAAGTAGTAAAGTAGGTAGGCGACGTATGAATGTAGAAATTTTATGAAAAAATGGCTCTTATGTATTACATGTTGTCACGAATAGTAATCACAGCTGCAATGGATGTTTGGTTTAATGCTATACTGCACACGACTTGTTTAAGATGTCAGCATACGGGATGTTTGATATTTCGCTACTTCGTTTGTTAATTACTACGAGTAATATGTCTTTATTTGTGAAATGTATTATTCTATATGTGTATGTTAAACAGTTGATATAGTTCACTGGTATCACAAAACCTTACATTATTTTTCGCACCGCTTTTATAAACATTCGCGGTACGCTGTTTTACAAACGATTGCTTTATCATTCACGGATTTTTTTTCTATTTCTACCATTCGTCAATAGCTTTATCTAAAGTCATGAAAGAACCAACCTGTGTATTAGTTAAGTTGATACAATTTCAGCCTGCACACGTAGACCATTAATTACATATTGACAAAAGCAGAGAGGTCGGGAACAGAGGACGAACGAACTGTAATTGAATTAATCCTATCTCAATTCAATATGTTATAAATTCGACTGCAGTATATCAAATAATGTGGGATTCTGTACTCGTTAACATGTTTTTGTCAGTCTAAAATGAAAAGATAAGGTAAATTACACAGAAAATTAGTGAACAGATCTATGTGCTTAGTTGCACCGCTAATATATTGGGATTTTATGGGTAAACAAGAAAATTGAATAAGAATGTGAAATTCTGTTCACAGAAATAGAATGGAAATAGAGTTAAATATCACAACGTACAACAGTTGATATGAAACTGAGAACCTTTAACTGTAAATTGCTTTATGAAAAACATACAGTCACATAAATTACCCCTTGAATAAGCTATAGCAAACTTACCCTAACCCTGCGTGATTTTTGTAATATGAAAATGGAAGTTTGAATCCAGTTTTTTAGGAATGCAGTTATATTTAACAGTGTTTGAACGCGATAAAGCGTTTTCAGTATCTGCATTTAGGTATAATAATTGCAAGTTTTGGAATATCAGAGTTACTGATTAAAGCACACGTGAAAAATAACAAATTCATTTTATTTTTTCAAACTCCATTCTATGAATAAAAGAAAAAATTTTTTCACACATAGAGTCGAGGAAATAACATGTGTATTGAATGTATGAAAGTATGATGCGATGTTTGATTGTGTATACTAAACAAATGAAATAACACTAGATCTATATTACAAAAAGCAAAAGAAAACAGATTGTTTTTACTAAGTCTTACTGCAAGTTTTTGTTTCCGTTTAAAAAACCTGCTTAAACTGACTATTTTTAAACAGTTTACGATACGACGATATGACACTAGAGGAGATATAGTTGCAACATTTATACATTAATCAGAACTTTATATGTGAGAGATAATTTCTTTTTAGACATTTCAAATATGACACTGGAATAAAGTAAGAAATAAGAACTGCTTCACTATACGTTTCACATATATATTTGTTTTAATGACATGAACTTAATATAACAATTCATTCTGTTTATTATATAAACTGATTTAACTGACTTTCTTATTTGGGCAAATGCCGACAGATATATTTTCACGACTGCTGTTCAAAATTGCCGTTTCGATTGAAATCCTGCTGGTTATCTTAAAGGTATCGTGCCTCTTTGGAAATCTATAATTATTCGAAACTGTTTCACCGCACTTGAATATAAAAGACATTCCGGTTGTTATAAAAAGTCTATTTAGTAGAATGAATTGCATTTAAAATTATCATAAAACCGACAGCAGAAAAATAAATATTTCGATTCCCGCATGCGTCCATTCGATTTAATTTAGATCGTAATTACTTGACGTTGCACACAATATTCGGATAACAGCAGGTTTGACAAACTAAGCACACAAACAACCGAATTTCACGAATGAAAAATAGGACATTTCAATTGATTTACATTTAGGCCGGTAGATATCATTTGTAAACTTAACCTATAAAGCTTTTCCTTAAAATTGGCACGGGAAGTTTATTGTAAACTCGTTTTAACCATCTCAGTCTCACTGTAGTGGAAGTGGCATATTGAATGTCTTCTGTGTAAAGAGATAGTCAATAGGATGTGAAAACAGCTTTACATTTGAATATAAGTTCACAACACACGTATTACGTTAAGGATAACTAATATTTCCTTAACTTAAGAACAAAACAACAGTATAGAAACTGTATCTGAAACACAAGCATTTCATCAGAGTCCGACAGGTGATGTCTAGAATTAAATCCAAGGCAAACTTAATGTAACATAAATTCGTGTGCAACGATTGAAGCACAATGGCTCTATCATAATCAATGAGACTAAGTTAAGGCCTTTTGCGAAATTTTGCAATATTTTGTTTCCTTAGAAAATTACAAATACTTCAAAGTCACAAGAATGCATTACAAATCATATTTGGAAGAATTATTGTTACCTTAGGTGTTTTAAAATCCGTTAAATCAACTTGTATATAAAAAAACAACTGAATTATTATGCGACCTATCTATTGTAGAACGATAACTCCCTGTATTACAAAGGTAGCTACATGGTCAATATTAGAAATACACTAATATCTCAGGCTGTTCTAAATTTACGTTTATCCATCTACTTGCAGTGATTTAAGATCTACACAAAACGTAAAACATCGAATCAAATAATCACTTTTGAAAATTGACCAACTTTTACGGAAATAGCATATACAAATGCTGATCATATCATGTACTTTTATCACCATCTTTTCCGATTTTCTTGCATTGTTTGACTGCAATGCAAAAAGGCATTAAATTTACAACAACAGGCATTATTTTTATAACAACAGGTCAAAGACTATGAGTTATAACATGGGCTTCAAATCAGCAATCTATCATGCCTCACGCAGTGGTTGTCAGATTGTACCTATTTATATGTGTTTCTTTTGAATCAATTGTTTTAATTGCAAAACCTAAGTCTTTTCAAATATCATACATTTGAGACACTGATGCATGTACTCATTATTATGTTGAAATAAATGTTTAACTTTATAAAAAAGCAAAAACTTTCTTCGAAATAATTTTGAATTAATTAACCAAATTCTACGTTTTATATCGATTTTGAATTTATATGGTTATGTTTGGCCAAATCAGCATTCGAATGCTGACCGAATCAAACGTAACTGAAATTTACCATGTTATTTGTAAGGTGAGATTCACTGATGTACAACGTATTGTACCTAATTTTGGTTCATCTATATCATATTTCCAAACCTCATTCAGACCAAGAGGCTTTAAAAGTCATTTCAAAGAAATCAGCTGGTATCAGCCAGTTGCATCTTATGCTCTTTTATTGAAGAAATTAATCTCAGAGAAATGTTAAAAAGTACTAAAATGAATTTAAATATAAAAGGCATGATCAGAAAATGATACTATCTTATGAGAAACGAGGATGTTATAGTAACATTCCAATAAAGATAAACCAACTGGAAATTAGCGGGTATCTATATGAAGTTTTTTTTATCCAACCTGTATCAGTCAATAAATACAACAGTTTAACAGTTTAATGGTTTGGAAACAGGTTCGTATAATCTAGTGGAAAATAGAACGTTTGGTAAACATCCAAAGGATTATCTTTTATATGCATTTGTAATCCACGTATAAAGAAAATGTGTTACAATATTCGCAATGACTGAACTGATGAAAGCCAACTTTTAGAACCTCGAAGATTGATTGCATGAATGTACAATGCTTGTTGATGTTAAAAACTCGTTTAGCAATATGAACATATAAAAGGTAAGTTCAGATAAAACGATTTGAAACGAAACACAACATGTTTTTCGTATTTATATATGTGGTCGCAGAGAAATATTTATCTAAAGTATACCAATAGATGTTTGTCACATTAACTCGAACTAATTGAACCGAGGTACATGTATTTAGAGATTTAAATTAAAGTTAGGAAAATTGCTTTGGTTACTTTAAATAGGCGTCAATATCAAATTACTGAAAGGCCAGTTTGATAAGACTCAATCACTTCGGGATATTGTGCAAGGGTTAAGTTTGAACCTGGGTCCACTCGAATAGTAATTGCAAGTTACAAGGTAATACAAAACACGTATACAGATAACTTTCTTACAAATGACCATTACATGGTTATACATATTTCGCATTAAATCGTATCGTCCATCTCCTTTTAGACTTGAAACCTTTTAATTAATACAGACTGTCTACCCTACGAAAGTAAGGAAAAAAGCTAATGCTTCATCACTTCAAGTGGCAATGGTGTTCTAGAATAATCTGAAGTTAGTCTTAATGTAGATTAAAAGCTTTTAGGAATCGTTACAATGCTTAAATAGTTTTGAAAAGACGAGAGTATAACATATCCAAAATAGTTGCTTAACAAGATAACATATTTGGCAGATAATGTAGATATATTATCAATATTGGCAAGTATGACATGTGTCAATATCGTCGATAGTTCTAGGGGAAGTTGCCTGATTGCTTGCCAGAAATATAATTGTCTTCACGTGTAACTGTATAATCGTGTATAAAGTGATCTTGATAAATCACACCGAACGAAATGGTGTCGTAGCCTTTGCGAGACAAATCGAATTGCAACGGCAAGCGTTACTTTCCTGTCTAATTATGGAAAGGACAAAAGGTTCTCAAAAGACATCCTTTTTGTCTATGCCTCTGATAATTAACGAAATAATATGCTAGTTCGTATTAAGCGTTATAGTTTGAATACTAGTTTATATTTAAGACATTCAATCTGACCTCGAGGAAGTTTACAATGTTTCTATTTCTTGAGACTGTTATGGTCTAGCTTGTAATTTGCGAAAAATGTACGAAGATGCAGAAGTATTTCAAGTAGCACGTGTGACAAACAAGCTCGATAATATTTCATATTACATATTAAAGTTATAAATAAAGAAAAGTAGGAAAAAATACATAATTAGATAAGATTGATGTTTTTGCATCAGTGTTTTTTAATTCATTTCGCGAAATTAAACAGCAAAGAGCTTAAGCCAGACACTATCGATACAAAATGAAAAACGTTGTTTGATTATTGCAGTGAAATTGGAAAACACTCCTGTGTCATCAAGACAAAAGACTGCTCCATGTCCAATGTTGGTTAACTACGTCAATGAAATCACTTTAATAGCCTACGTTGCAGACAAATTCCTATAGTTGAAATAAGTCCAATTAAAAGTCAGCAGAATGGCAAAGTTAAGTATAATGCCAAAGGATTAAACGTACACAAACTGTTCACCAAGCAAGAAAGAGAAATAACTATTTGAAGTAAACTAATAAATACGTTTAATCAATTTTTATTTTTTGTGAAGCTAGAACAGATATTGCATTTTGTAATGTGCAATTTCACATTCTAATTTGGAGAATAAACAGAAATGTATAATGTTTTACTTGAAAGTTTACCGTTGGCAAAGCGTTATTATATTTTTATATTTGATATATTCATCAGGCTTAGGTAATATATTGAAGTTTTTCCCTTCAAAGAGAACTAGCTTCGAGAAAAATGGTCAGTCGTAGACAATCGTAGTATGGAATTCATATCAAGGATAAAGGATATTGTAGAAAAGTGTTGAACAAATACAAAATAAATCGTTCTTATTATTGTAATTTTGTAGTTAAACTGAAGTAGCACTGATATCAAATTGAAGACACACACAAACACACACACACACACACACACCGGCTTTTCTTTATATGGATTGTTAATATAAGCCATTCTCTCAAAAGTAGATTAAAACATAATTGAAACTTCCAAAGCAATCTATGTAATATTACAGAAAAGCATTACAAAGCTGTTCATGTAATTGAAGCAGTTCAAGACGTTAAATAGAAGAAGAAATGCGAATTACATTTAGTAATTCAATTGCATACAGGCGTTCGGTTTATAGCACAGTTTGATTTATTATGACATCTAACTCATATTGAGAAGTATATTGTAAACACCTAGATTTTCATAAAAAACAAAGGCATGCCTTCGAATGTTATATGGAATCTTGTTTTTGAAGACGTTTTGAACCTAGCCACTGAAATACTTTTATAAAATATTAAACGTAACACCATTAAATTCCTGAACGTGAGGAGAAGACGAAATAATAGTGAGAAATGCCTTATTAAGATGTTCTGAGCAGACAATACACAATAGAGTTATTACGTTGTTATTTTGTACATTTCGAAAGGCAAGCCACATTGTTAACATTTGCATAAGTCGAGTAACTGACTTAAATTTGAGGCATTTCGATTCAATGTACATCCATAATGTAAAGTAGAAGTATCGATAGATGTCATATACTATTTCTACTTTTTTCAAATTATCTTTTAAGCCCCAGTCCTTGAACATATTCTATAAAGAAGACTTCTTATAAGAAATAAAGTATGTTATCTTTCAACTCCTCTTGTAAGTTCTAATCTGTTCTTTAAGAAAAGAAAGCAGTCAAAGAAAAGATTCAACGTTCTAGCCTGATAATAATGGGACTATTACGTGTTATTGCGTGTTTGTTAGACTACTCGAAAGTATTCCTTTTTCTCAAATAGAACAAAGAATTAGATAAAGTCCAATTCCATGTAATTGGTTCAGGTGTGGGTTTCAGAAAAAAATTGGATGTAGAATTACTTCTTACATGATAAACAACTCCACTGAAAAGAATTGGGGATCTAAGCTATATATTTAATATCTAGCTGCGAAATAAGTATTTTACATTGCATGCCGTATTGAATTGATTTTCAAATTTTAAAACATAAACGTGATTGATTCATATTTAAAGATGTTATGCCAAATATTATTAGGTACCTGACAGTCTGTATGCTGATAGCTTTATACGTATATTGCTATACCCAGATAAAGGTTATTTTTTACTGTAAATGCCTCTAGTCAGTTGTAGCTAATGATATGTCTTATATTGGGTTGGGTTGTGGTCAGATGGTAGGTATTTGTCAAAGGTATTCTTGTTGTTTCTTATTTTGATTAGAAAAACACACAACGATTATTTTTCAATCTTTACTATATGATATCCATTCTACTATTTGTATTCGGTAGGTCAATCTGTTTATTTTTAATTTTGATATCGAATTAGTATAAGGTGATACTTACACGCCCCAGCTCTATATGTATAAAGGACGCACACATTTTGTGGTAAACCATAACGAATGCATCTCTTGATATGATATAATCATTTTTCGGTATTCAATGTGTACCAATGTGTGTGAGGTCATGTGTGCGTGTGTGCATATAATGTGCAAATAAGTAGCCTCTGATTATTTATGAGCAGATTCGAAATATGTCTGTTTTGTTTTGGACAGTTTTCAGAATGTCGAGCAAATTATTGCAATTTTGAGAATTAATATGCATTCCAACATAATGTGTTTTATAACCTATGACTACTTAGTTTCAATGTAAAATGTATAACCTTAATGTCATTTTGAATTCCTTATTTACATTATATGAAGATATATTATTCAGTCTTATTGTCATCACTATAGGTACAAAATACAACGTATTGTACTTGTTTCCTTTCTATTTTCTTTTGATAGAAGGGCAATTGGTGGGTTTGCATGATACTGTTTTTTTTTATTCCACACATTCAAATCCTCTTCTACCTTATTCACAATTTGTTTATCCACTGATGGTGCATCATATGAACACAAACAGTATTTACTATTATTAATTTGTTTTTCTTTGACACATTTTTATGCTGTTGGAATGACTAAAAGTGTCTATGTTTGTTTCAATAAAATGCATACATTTGTATGCGCATGTATGCATGTATTTATGTGTGTGTGCGTGTGTGTGGGTGTGTGTGTGTGTGTGTGTGTGTGTGTGTGTGTGTGTGTGTGTGTGTGTATGTATGTATACAATGTGTACTGTGATGGTTATATCATCAAACGTGGTTTTTAATGTTTCCTTTGTATATTCATCGTATCTACAAAGTCCTCTGTATTTTGATGCATCTTAAACAAATTTATTTATATATAGATTTGCTAATACTTGTCGCAGCTATTCGGAAACAGATGTGTTGGTCTGATAAGTTATTTTGTTTCAAAGTGATTTTAATGCAAAGAGTTTTACGCAGCACGCCCTGGTTGCGTTGCTTATTTCTGGGCCATGTTTGCATTACAATTTATTGCAATATATCGGATAAGTTACATCTTTGTTAACAAAATGGGAAATAAAACACAACAAAACATATCTGAATAGTTATCATTTAATTGAACAAAACTGTACAGGAGAGTCAAAGCAAAATACAAAGATCCTGTCTATTTAAGTACAAGTTTATACGTCCTTTCGATAAATGGAGAAATGTTAATCGAAAATAGTTTTATTATAAATGTTGGTTTTGCGTATTATAAAAATAAACATTGTATTGAACTAAAAAGACATGTGCGGCGTAAAATTGAACATAACGGCATTTAGATTTTTAAAGTTATCTTAAATATGAAGACTTAGGAAGAAAGCAAAAGGTATTGCAAATGTGCGGTTTTGTAACCTTCAATTTGGTTTCGATTGATTTCTAAATATGTGTCGAAAAACAACAACATTCAGTGTGTAGTTTAGTCTGTGCTTTTCCTCTAATGCTTTAGCAATTAGCATCCACACATGCTCTTTTGTGTAACCATTTCGGAGAAAGTGCGATACATACCGTCCCTTTGTACGGACGGCCATTCTGTCGCTCCGTCAGTCGGTTCGTCCGTCCGTCCGACACAGAAACTTTACGTTGGCTATAACTTTGCCATTTAAAACATTTCTTCCTCAAAATTTTCGATTGTATTGCTTATGACCATACGGTAATGATGCTGCCAATTATGTAGACAAGGTCATATATGATAGAGTTATGCGCCGTGCTGTTCTTAGAAATTTGGATTTGTTAAAGTGCAGGACAGCCTACTGAACAACCATCCAGAGTTGTGTTACACAGTTTGAGGAGATACCTATCTATACTAATGAAAATGAAGACTAATTTTTGGTTAAGAGAGAAACATGCGATCCCCGAGAAAAGCGCACGATGCTATCAGAAAATCATTTTGGCAACCTCTAAAATATATTGGCCAGGATCATCATAATTCGTCACTAAGACATACATTTCGTATGACGCAAACTCCTGTACAAAATGTCAGTTCTTCGTAGCCAGATGTGTTAAAAATCGAATTAAGATAAGGGTTAATTCGATTAGTTATCAGCGCCGTTTTATCAGAATGATATTTGCCAGTATGCGAACAGAACAAGTGATATACGTCTCAAGAAAAGACAATAGTGTTTTTTTTAAAAAAACAACAACATAATGTTATGAATATATTTACACTTTTGATATTGTATTACCTACTTTGCAAACTTTCCGTCACTAGATTGAAACAATGCATTATACAAGGACGTTTCAAACATTTAAAATTAGTGATATATACTGTAGGTAAACTTGCGATATAGAGACAGGCACTTTAATGTTGAAACGTTTGTTTAATGTTGAAACGTTTGTCGATGTTGTTTTACCAATGACAAAACGTCAGGGTTATAGTTATAATGGTTATAGTCATAAACTTGCAATCTCTCAGCCACTCACCACTGTGGGTTCGAATCCCAGTCTGGGCACTTTGGATTTTTCATGTGAGGAAGTCATTAAGCTAGCTTGCGGTAACCGGGTGCACTCTGTGCCTTGAAATAGTGTATATAGGTCCCCCGATGTCTTCCTCCACCAGTTATGAGATGGACGTCGCGATATGACTGAAATAGTGTTAAAGCGACGTTAAAATCCAAATCAACAATGAAAAAAACAAAATCTCGTGTGCTTGTCTACGGCAACGTTAACCTTCTTATGCTCAAAAACCAATCTATCACTGTCCGACGCATGGCCATTTAAAACAAAACGTTCCGCGATTGCATGCCATGTAATCGGTAAAGCACTGTCAATACAGAAGAAATACAAGCACAACATGATTTAACTCCATATCAAACAGACATTTGACAAACAATAAAAATGTTATTTTACCTCTATACCCTGTTTACAGATCGACTTTTCTTAACTGATACTGTTTATGTTCAATTAACATTTTGTAATCAACCTTCATATTTAGCTGCTGATTCCCTATCATAATCAATCGTATTATAAGTTGAAATTTAAAACAATTTTGTGT
Source organism: Nuttallia obscurata (assembly GCA_032358795.1). NCBI lineage: Eukaryota > Metazoa > Mollusca > Bivalvia > Cardiida > Psammobiidae > Nuttallia > Nuttallia obscurata. The sequence continues at coordinate 2,254 of JAULCC010635430.1, read as the reverse complement.
TTGTATATAATGTTTATATTTGAAAGCTAAAACGCTATTCACATGCAGACTGCGACTTCATCAAGTCTAGAGGTAGCTGTCACTATATGGTGCAGACCTGCTCCCCAGTACTGGAAGTACTGCATCTTAGTGTCATATTGAGTGGCAGTCGACCTTTTCCAAGTTCCTGCATTAGTCATAATCGAATGAACTCGTCCCGCGTACTCCTTGCCGTGAAAACACGCTTTGGTGTCTTCTGTCGTTTAAAAATCTTGGTTAATTCGAATCTGAAACTCTTTCCGGAGATGATATAAATGAAAAAGTTGATGGCGTAGTTTAACGATGACGTGGCGACGCAGAGTTCAAGGTACGGCGTCAATGAGCAGAAAATAAACCAAGCATCCAAACTGTCGTAAGTCTTAACGGATATCTCTATTACTAAAGTTAAGATAAGCAACGGAAGCAGCGTTGCTATGTATGTAAATGATACGAGAAGGAGCATAAAGGTTGTCCTGTTTTTCTGTTTCACCACCCGGTTGTATCTTGAGCATTTCTCCTTTTGTTTGATTTCACGTCTCACTTTGATGACTTGATAAAGTACGGAAATATTACAGAATAACACTGTGGTCACAGGAAGAATAAAGGCAAGCGTCCATTGATACAGGTACACATCCAAACTAGTATAGATGCTCACAAAAGCATTTCCAGCTGAGCAGAACTCGATGTTGACATTGGCCCCATAAACAATATGTTCTACCATGGTTAAACGAAATATCTGGCTGAGACATATCAATCCAAGTAGAGAGCAAATTGTGACGACTGCACCAGATTGTTTACAAATAAGCACTTTCTTGAAAGGAAAGCAAACTGCCATAAGCCTTTCTATCGCCATTAAAACAACTAACCAAGAGCTCATCAGATACGACACGTGCTCAAAAAACAAGTATATTTTGCACGATATATCGTTAAAGTCTTGAAATACACCGGTCTCATTTTTCATATCAACATAGTATTCGTCAATGATTTTAATCTGTCTTGTAATGAGATTAATGGTGTCAAATATAGCCAGAACACTTAGATAGTGTGAGTAGGACTTGTGCCGTAACGTCTTCGACTTCATGACTAGTAAAGACAGAGAATTCCCTACCATTCCTATCAGCACTATTATGGGCGTTGCGATAAATTTCACCCAGAACCCCCATTGTGCACATCGTGGGATCGTCGTGTCTGAAATATATAAACAAACGTATTTTATTTACTTCCGTTTGACTAGACTATCATTAGGCATAAGGATATACACAAAAAGTACAGCTTTCACATTCATTGCTGACTTAAATGTGCCTATTAATCAGAAACGACTACATAGGAGTTTACTAATTAACTTGATTATTAAACAAAAATAATTGCATATTAGCAATGTCTATAATCAATGATTTACTTATTTACCTGTAATATATATATCTATAGTCTTACAGAAGTTGATAGAATGTTATAGAATTTCATAGATGTTATAGAAAAAATCTAGAATTTTTGAGAATTTGAAGAACATTGGATATTATTCAAGAGAGTTATTTTTGTCATCAAACTGTAAAAAAATGGTCACATGATCTTGATTTGTTATCAAGTACATACTAGATATTGATACAAACTTCAGTACGCATTTAAAGGCTAGGAAGATATAGGTTGGATGATCGTTGATTACCTAAAGAGATTAGTTAATATATGGATTTACTTTGCGAAAATTCTGGATTAGTCTTGGGATATAATTTCGTAACAAAATCTGTTTGAATTATTTGGATTTAACAAGAGTGGAGATTTAATTTAAACGGTGCTCAGGAACTTTTAACAACTGAATTAAAAAGGATATTAAACAGGATCAGAATAATTTTGTTGGATATTTGGAATTGTGCTTTAGGTTTTTTTTTTTTTATTCCAACTTTGTTATGTTTAATTCATAAAGTTTGTAAAGTTATTACTTGAAAGAGCAGCTGTAATATAATAAATGTACATGACTAATTGATACTAATGTAAATACATTGAAACTTACGTATGCGTTTGTCTATATACCAATATTGAGAGAAGACGCATGGCGCATACAATAAATACTCGTTTGTTTGTTTGTTTTGGAATTTAATGTCGCTATAACAGTATTTCAAATATATCGCGACGTCCAGCTCATTACAGGTGGGGGAAGACCACGGGGGCTTCTGTACACTATTTCAGGCACAGAGTGCACCCGGGTAGAACCACCGACCTACTGCAAGCCAGCTGGAAG
>JAULCC010635319.1:0-10542 GCA_032358795.1 Nuttallia obscurata | reverse complement strand
CTGATAAAACAACTTCTGAATAAACTGCATCTAAATTCTTCCAATAGTAATGAATATTCATGAATAAAATGTAACTTATGAATAAAAAGCCTACATGATTAACCCTTTATTCAACATAAGTGTCTTTTGACACATTAGCAAACAGTGTAGACCATGATCAGACAGCTCCTACATAAACAGCCTGATCTTGGTCTACTCTATTTGCTAAAGGAAAATCTGCAGATGACCTGTATTGGCTACCCATAAATGCCAGAATTACATATAAAATTTTAATCTTTATGTACAGCAGCCCAGTTGGTAACTCTCCTCAATACCTTACAGAGACTTTTTAACAAAACAGGCCCCAACAAGGAATGTAAGATCCTCCCATCCTGTTAGTGGGTGTTAAATTGTTCCATTTGATAAGAGAAGAACATTTGGTGACAGAAGTTTTTGTACTGTGGAACCAAAACTTGGAATGAGTTCCATCTCAGCATCAGAAACTCAGAAACTGTACAAACTTTTAAGAAGAAACTGAAAACGCAGAGACTTTTATGCATTATTTTAGAGATTGTATGGACAGTGATAGTATTGAATATGCATTTTAATTTTAGCCTGTAGACGCAATACGCACATCATTTGTCTTAAAACACTGTATTTTATTTTCTTAAGTTGTGAATGCATATTCTATTAAGAATTATGATGAGTTTGATATTGTTTTTTAGGACATTATGATTTATTAGTGTTATTTCAGATTGGTTCTTACTTTTTAATTAATGACAGATATGTAGTATTGTGTAAATGTATTCTATTAATTTGCATTGATATTTATTTCATGTATTTGTTCAATGCCATTGAATATGTTTTTATGTAAAAATATGTGTTTTATCAAATTAAAAAGTTTCAAGTAAGTTTCATCACATTCAGATTTAGTATTTTCCCTAGGTATCTAGACAGGTAAATATAAACACACCTGACATCTGCTGCATGACCTGGACATGTTTATATGACATATGGGAAGATAGGTTTTGCAGGACAGATGATATCAAGACAGGTCTAGACGGGCAAATATAAACACACCTGACATCTGCTTCATGACCTGGGCATGTTTATATAACTGATGGTAGATAGGTTTTGCAGAACAGATGATATCAAGACAGGTCTAGAAGGGCAAATATAAACACACCAAGAATCTAATAATTTGCAAATGCCAACTAGTCCAAACTCAAACAAACACTACCCACCCACACATACACACGCACTCGCGCATGCATGCACACATGCATCCCTGCACACACACACACGTATGTACGCATACATGCACACATGCAGGCACACAAACACACACAAAAAGATAAAAAATAAAAATAATGGAAAGCAAAGAAAATGTGTTGCTGTGTTTTATTGTCAGACAGGTTTGACCTGGCACTCAATCGACTTTCGGCATACATTGTAGGATATGGGGATTTCCCTAGTGTTTTAACAGTGGAGCCAAGATTAGTATCTTACCACTACACCATAGAGTATGGTATACATTTTTTCAATATTAATGATATACATATAATTCAATAATCTATGATGTTTGCCGAACGTTAATTGAGTGCCATGTCAAAGCTGTTAGACAATACAACCTTTAATATCATGCATTTCCAAAAATTGTCACAATAAATACCCAGGTTTAAAACTAGAAACAGGCAAGTGTCATGGAAGACTTTAAAATTAATTCTCTATTTAACATGAAAACGTGTAATGATAAAGTCAAAGATAAAATCTGAAGCCAGATTGAGTGAAACAGATACAATACAATAGGAAGTTTCATAACACTAATAATAACATCAAGTTAAGTGTACTGAATAAAACTTTGTACTTCGTTATTCACTTGCTATCTACCGGGTTGTCAGACAGGTTTTCTGAGTCTAAAACTGATTAACTCCAGTTTTTATTTGCAATATGATCTGGGTTTCCAAGCCAGTCATTCCCAATCTTTAACATCATAAGTAAATTGCATATAACATTGATCAATGATATGCATAAAAAAATGATGATTTTAAATACTTTCTATGGTGATTTAATTAACAGTTAATTGTTTGAGTACATTATTACCTAAATTGAAACTCATCACTTTCAAACATCACTTAATTCTGATCGACCTCCTTTTAACATTCGTCCTTAAACAAACTTCAAACGGTCTTAATATGGGCACTCTAAATGGTCTTTAATCTATTCGATTAAAAGAACAGAACAATAGGTTTGATGGAAGCGGTATTCTTGAATAGATTAGACCGTGTGCTAATTGACTTAATGTGTCATTAACCAGAGACATAGAATAAAGAGATAAGCAACTATGCAGACTCTCAAAATATCATGCATGCGCTTGTGTGTTACATTTTGTAGCAACTAAAAGTCTGCTAATGTTCACCTTAACCATATAATAAAATACATTTCTGAAAGCTCAAACATTTACCTCTGGCATCTAGTAAAAATAATTATAGTAATGTCCTTGCCAGGTCTATCTCATTTTTTGATAAATCCGTGAATTCAGAGAAAACAGTGTTACTAGGTATGTTCCACAAATGATATTTCACAAATGGATAAAAAATCCTTTTTGAAAAAAAAACTTTAAACAATAGTTTAAATTTTGACTTTTCAGAAAAGGTAAAAATTTTATATATTGAGGCTGTGTCTTGTTTACCGGTAGATTGCAATGTTTTATGATAACTATACACATAGACCGTGCAATATTTCTAATTAAAAAAATTTTTAAAAAATTGACCAATATTTTTTATGAATTTTTAACTGGTCTATTCTGTCAACAACTGGTCATAAACCCCTAGAACTAGTGATTATCAGATCCTTGAACACACCTGACATCTGCTGCTTAACATGGATTGACTTATTGAACAGATGATATCTAGACAGGTTAGTTTGGAAATATTTGACATGGACTGGCTTATTCAACAGATGATATCTAGACAGGTTAGTTTGGAAATATTTGACATGGATTGACTTATTCAACAGATGATATTTAGACAGGTTAGTTTGGACTTATTTGACATGGACTGGCTTATTGAACAGATGATATCTAGAAAGGTTAGTTTGGAAATATTTGACATGGACTGGCTTATTCAACAGATGATATCTAGACAGGTTAGTTTGGAAATATTTGAAATGGACTTGCTAATTCAACAGATAATATCTAGACAGGTTAGTTTGGACTTATTTGACAAAGATTGGCTTATTGAACAGATGATATCTAGACAGGTTAGTTTGGAAATATTTGACATGGACTGGCTTATACAACAGATGATATCTAGACAGGTAAGTTTGGACTTATTTGACATGGAATGGCTAATTGAACAGATGATATCTAGACAGGTCAGTTTGGAAATATTTGACATGGACTGGCTTATTCAACAGATGACATCTAGACAGGTTAGTTTGGAAATATTTGACATGGACTGGCTAATTCAACAGATAATATCTAGACAGGTTAGTTTGGAAATATTTGACATGGACTGGCTTCTTCATCAGATGATATCTAGAAAGGTTAATTTGGAAATATTTGACATGGACTGGCTTATACAACAGATGATATCTAGACAGGTTAGTTTGGAAATATTTGACATTTGTTTAATGTATTTTAACTCATGCTATCTAAGATGATATCTAGACAGGGGTAGTCTTCTGAAGGTGTTGTGTCAGTGTTGTCACTGATTGAGTGAGGATATAAGATTACTTACAATTACTTAATGCAAGCAGAAGGTAGGGTAGCATGAGTACAAAGCTAGTTAACTAGAAAAACCTAGTTGTTTTTAAATGTCTCTTATAGAGAAACTTCACTAGTATGGTCCTTTAGCATTCAAGAAATTATGACATCTGCAAAACTTTGATACTGACAATGGTATAAAGATGAAAATGACATCTTTTTCAGTTACATACTCATTTTATTTTTTGCAAGAAATAATGTTTACCACTTTCTTGACATTTTCCATGTGTTCTCCATCCTTCCAGATCATGACAACATAGGTACAATCTTGCATGTCACAGTTCTCAGCTGGAGTATCCCAGTTTATGGTGATGGTGGTTTCAGTATAATTGCTTACATACAGATGTTGTGGAGGCGTTGGCAACAAGCCTACAAAAATGATTCACTTAATGAAAATTTAAAAGGAAAGGATAATAACAGAATATATGTACTTCAAACAGAGTTATGTTTCTTGTACCTTGCTCTCCCTCTTGTTAATCTGTTTCATTTTAATATTTATCATTATCTTGGATTATAGAAATACTTAACAACTGTCATCACACTTCATTGCTTCAATACTATCTTTCACATGAAAGCCAAAAAACACAGCCAGAATGTTTCAATAATAATTAAAGTAGAAGTGTATATTGAAACCAGCAGTTTCATCTGATAACAGTCTACACTGTTTGCATGCATAGAGGTCAATATACTTTTGACTCTGATAGGTGCTATGTAGTGCAGACATTGATAGAGGTCAATATACTTTTGACTCTGATAGGTGCTATGTAGTGTAGATATTGATAGAGGTCAATATACTTTTGACTCTGATAGGTGCTATGTAGTGCAGATATTGATCAGATGCCCAGTAGAAGATGCAGCGAAGTGTGTGGGACCACATCATTTGCACTATAAGACCAGTTGGTCATTGATGCAGCTGATGGTAAACCTACAAATTTTGTTTTGGTTTGTTTTGAGTTGGGTTTTATGGCACCGCAACAATGTATAGGTAATATGGCACCATTCAAGAAAAAACTTGTTGGATCCTCTATGATTTAAGTTATGACCCAGACATGAAAATTGAAACAAGAGTTGTCGGAAGACAGTATTGCTCTCCTGCTGGGGCTTAATTTGAATGACAACAAGTTATTTTGAATACAAGAATTCTACAGTTAATACAAAACAAAAGAAAATGGAAAAAAAGTGGGAAGTATAAAACCAAGAAATGCCTGTGTGATTTCTATACTACTTAAACATATTTTTTAAAAGTAGGTCAAAGGTCAAGATTAAGGTGACTAGGTCTAAAAAAATGGAATGCATGAAAAGAGCTTGTCACAAGGATTATAATAACTAAATATGAGATCCCCATGACATGCAATCATGAAGTTATGGCTACATTTAAATTTTTACAAAAGTAGGTCAAAGGGTCAAGGTCAAGATCAGTAGCTCAAAGTGTTGGTATGTGTGAAAAGGTCTTATCATAAGCAATGCATGTCAAATATGAAAACCCTAAGCCAAAAGATAGAATGAAAAGGAAGAAAAGTTAAACATAAAACCTTAACATTTGCAAAAGTACCTAAGTCATATTTCTTGACTTCCAACTCATCCAGGGGCTTAAATTGGTACAACACTCTGTTTCAATGCAGAGTGCAGGCCCTAAATATGTTATATTTGATAAAAAGAATGGATTAACTTAAGGAACAACTTTACAAAAAGAAAATTTTAAACATAAAAGGTTAACATTGTTCATGCCATGGACGACACCAATGGCACCAAAGACGACAACAACTACCCTGCCAGAGGCATGACATAAGCTCTTCCTGTTCTTTGAACAGGTGAGATAAAAAGGGAAATAACAAGATCTAATCATTCTAATTACTTCTGGAGTTATGCCCCTGACATGAATGATTAAAACAGGAACAATACCCCCAAAAATATTGCAGTCAGACTTGTATTTCTTAAAAACCACACTAAATCTCTCTTTCCTCTAAACACATGAAATTGCAGTTAAATACTCTTCAATACATTTAGAGAGATGCCCCAGAGAGAAAAAAATTGAAAAAAAGTGAATACTTCTAGCTAACAGGTTGTTATTACTGCAATTCTATGTCAGTCCTCTGAAAATATGTTGTTTGGTGCACCTTCTCCAAATCTAATAAGGTTTCTTGATTGTTTACTTCTGCTTAAAAGTCAGATCAACACCAGTTATAAGGAAACAATTGTAAGTCTTAAGGTAATGATAAATAGGACAACATTTACACTAGTATCTTTTGAAGGTTAAGGGGAGAATTATTCTAATATTTGTCAAACTCTCCAGTGTGTATATAATCATTTATGAGTAACTTTTTGGCTCTAGATAATCTGTCCCATATCACACATATGGCAACTTTAGTTTTACAATGTTTAATAAGGTGGACTCCTGGTCTATGGTGAAAGGCCCCAGGTGTTCATGGATAGAACCACAACCCTTCTGTAAGCTGGATGTATAGCTAATCCTTACATGAAAGAATTGTGTGACTTCAGCAAGATTCAAACCCAGAACTTCAAAGGAGATAATTCAGTAGGACCGCAGGACTAAAATAAGTTTAGTTTCAAACATGCTTAATGTCTTTTATTAAATCTTAGCATCCAAAACAGGAAATCAAGTGCCTAGACTAAACAGAGACAACAGTAATTTACCCACCTTTTCCTTCGGAGAAGCATGTGTATATATCACTAACATAGGATAGACACCAGCCTAACTGGGGATCAAGTCCTTTACAAAATGGAAGGCATGCATCTGGGAAGTCCGGATACCTGCTACAACATCCACTATGATCTCTGCCATCTGTATGATAGTTTAAAACAAAAGTATATATTTCACACCTTATCTTTGGAATATCTTTTTTTTTAATCATGAGGGCTTTAGTCTAAGTGGCTTAATTACACACATTTCAACAACAAACCATGATTTATCAGACAATAAACAAAAGTAACTCATTTATTAATATGATTCTAACATAAAATAGTTTTGGCTCGATATATCACTAGATTAGTTTCTTGTGCATAAATAAACACTAACATTTTTCAGCCAAAATGACATCATTTATGATATAATGTGACATCATTTGCCAAACTATTTTTTATTGCACAATAAATATAAAATATATAATATAAAATATAATAGTATAATAATAAAAAAAATAAGTAAAAATAAATCTTGCTTTAGAGTTACTCAGTCATGCGTCATGTTAGTAATATTCAATGATGGAATATTGTGAAATAAGAAAGTTAAATCCAGACCAACTATGTAGACTCACCTGCTGCACAAGCAATGATTTTATTCACATCATCATTACACTGAGTTTGGTCATATGTCCCTCCCTGGCATGTTGACTGACATGCAGCTGAGACTCCAGACGAAACACAGCAGTCTGAAAAGTAACAAGAACGCCAAATTTTAATAAATGCCTATGTGTCCGGTGGCATCCTTGACATTATATTTTTAATCTTTTCAAAGTCCAAATTAGGTCAAGGTCTAATGGACATTGGGTGTTATTTGTGGATGGGAATTGTCTACGGCAACAACCATTTAACAATTTAAAACATTCAAGCAAGCGGTGTTGATGCTAGACTAAACGGTAAAATCTGGTTAACCTCCTACAGACAAACAGGACAATCACTATAAGCGTCCCGCATCTATAAATGCCAAGGGCATAAAAACCTCACCCTACAGATAATGAAGTTCAGAGTCATATGACAACTTGTGAAATCCTTAGCTATTACAATGGTTAGAAGAATAACTAAAATTTTAGAACTGTGTTTTCTTTACAAAAAAAATCAATTTTAGCAATTAAATCACTTGCATTAACAAGAAACTGAAGGAAAGTATAAAAGGTCAGAAAAATCTATCTAATAACAAAGAAGTTCAACTTTTCCAATTATCACATTGACAGGAAGTGGACATTGTGTCTATAAAATTTCTATCACTTTAATGTATTCTGAAATCAGCTGATTTTAATCAGATTGAGAGAAGTGTTAACACTAAATTCAATCATAAACTTTAATGCCATACCAACAGAGGCAAGAAGATCTTTCTCCAATTACCTGATCTGTTTTGCCATACTTTTCTCCAGTCTACTGGTTTTTCAAGAGGCGCTGAAATATAACACAAATATATATAACATAAATACATCATCTAATTCCTAATATCTCTAGTCATCTTGTTCACAATTCAATTCAATTCAATGTTATTTTTTCAATGCACAACTCATATCATTCTACACAAAAGTAATATTTTAAAATATGTCTCATACGTATCCAATTTAAGGCTGAATATGCGTATTGGATATGGTGTCCGCCTTGCGTTCAGGAGGTTGTAGGTTCAATCCCATAGGGGGTCTTTCTCCTGACCTTCATTTGTTGACACCAAGTACTGGATCTAATCAGGAAACAGACTCAAAATTGTTTCTACAAGATACAGACTTTCAACAAAATCGAGCTAAAATAATTTTAAACTAATTTAAGCTATCAATGCTCCCTTATATCTAACCAGCCCTAAACCTCATCTCCACAAGTATCTTATAAGGCAGAAACCATTATAATCTAATGAGGCTTTTCACCCTTCACAGACACTGTTGGGTGGCTTAGGCATTTAGAACGAAGAAATATAACCTGAACAAGGCTGATGCTTAAATGAAGCCAATGGCTTATTTCCTGAAACTGTACAAGTATTAAACCAGGCTGAAAGTAGACTGGTGCCCTTAGTACCTTACCTGAGAGTGTATAAGTCTTAACCCCGGGCTTAAAGTAGACTGGTGCCGTTGGTACATTACCTGAGAGTGTATAAGTCTATAACCAGACTGATAGTAGACTGGTGCCCTTAGTACCTTACCTGAGAGTGTATAAGTCTTCAACTAGGCTTAAAGTAGACGGGTGCCCTTAGTACCTTACCTGAGAGTGTATAAGTCTTAAACCAGGCTTAAAGTAAACTGGTGCCGTAGGTACATTACCTGAGAGTGTATAAGTCTATAACCAGACTGATAGTAGACTGATGCCCTTAGCACCTTACCTGAGAGTGTTTAAGTACTAAACCAGACTGAAAGTAGACTGGTGGCCATAGTACCTTACCTGAGAGTGTATAAGTACTAAACCAGACTAAAAGTAGACTGGTGGCCATAGTACCTTACCTGAGAGTGTATAAGTCTTTAACCAGGCTTAAAGTAGACTGGTGCCCTTAGTACATTACATAAGAGTGTATAAGTCTTACATCAGGCTTATAATAGACTAGTGTCAATCGTACATTACCTAAGAGTGTGTAAGTTTTAAACCAGGCTGATTGTAGACTGGTGCCCTAAGTACATTGCATGAGAGAGTATAAGTCTTATATCAGGCTAATAGTAGACTGTTGCCTTTGATACATTATCTGAGAGTTTATAAGTATTAAACCAGGCTAATTGTAGACTGGTGTAATTGGTACATTACCTGAGAGTGTGTAAGTCTTTACGTAGACTGATAGTAAACTGGTGCCAATGGTACATAACCTGAGAGATTAAAAGTCTTAAATCAGGCTTAAAGTAGACTGGTGTCAATGGTATTACACCTAAGTGTGTAGGTTTTTAAGAAGATTGACAGTAGACTGGTGCCATTTGTACATTACTTGAGAGTGTATAAGTCCTCAACCAGACTGAAAATAGGCTGGTGCCATTAGTACATTACATGAGAGTGTATAAGTCCTTAAATAGACTGATAGTAGACAGGTGCCATTGGTACATTACATCAGAGTGTATAAGTCCTTAACCAGGCTGATAGTAGACTGGTGTCAGTAGTACATTACATCAGAGTGTATAAGTCCTTAACCAGGCTGATAGTAGACTGGTGTCAGTAGTACATTACATAAGAGTGTATAAGTCCTTAACCAGACTGATAGTAGACTGGTGCCATTGGTACATTACATGAGAGTGTATAAGTCATTAACCAGACTGATAGTAGACTGGTGCTATTGGTACATTACATGAGAGTGTGTAAGTCCTTAACCAGGCTGATAGTCGACTGATGTTAATGGTACATTACATGAGAGTGTATAAGTACTTAACCAGACTGATAGTAGACTGGTGCTATTGGTACATTACATGAGAGTGTATAAGTCATTAACCAGGCTGATAGTAGTCTAGTGGCAATGGTACATTACATGAGAGTGCATAAGTCCTTAACCAGGCTGATAGTCGACTGATGTTAATGGTACATTACATGAGAGTGTATAAGTACTTAACCAGACTGATAGTAGACTGGTGCTATTGGTACATTACATGTGAGTGTATAAGTCATTAACCAGACTGATAGTAGTCTGGTGGCAATGGTACATTACATGAGAGTGTATAAGTCCTTAACCAGGCTGATAGTCGACTGATGTTAATGGTACATTACATGAGAGTGTATAAGTCATTAACCAGACTGATAGTAGACTGGTGCCATTGGTACATTACATGAGAGTGTATAAGTCATTAACCAGACTGATAGTAGTCTGGTGGCAATGGTACATTACATGAGAGTGTATAAGTCCTTAACCAGGCTGATAGTCGACTGATAATAATGGTACATTACATGAGACTGTATAAGTACTTAACCAGACTGATAGTAGACTGGTGTCAATGGTTTTGTTTGTATGTTTGTTTGAGAATTTAATGTCACTTTAACAGTATTTCAGTCGTATCGCAACGTCCAGCTCATTACAGGTGGAGGAAGACCCCGGGGGACCTTTGAACTCTATTTCATGCACAGAGTGCACCCGGGTAGAACCACCGACCTACCGCAAGCCAGCTGGAAGGCTTCCTCACATGAAA
>JAULCC010635208.1:0-16953 GCA_032358795.1 Nuttallia obscurata | reverse complement strand
GAGGAGATGTCGTTTGAAGCAAATGTTGACGGACGGACGGACGACGGACGACGTACGACGGACGGACGGACGGACGAAGGATGAAGGCTGGTCACAATAGCTCACCATGAGCCTCTGGCTCAGGTGAGCTAAAAAGGGTCAACAGAAAACTTTTCCTCAAAGAGATCAAAATCAAATTTGAGTATGGGCATTTTTTCAGTAAGTCTATCTGGCTACTGCAAATATGATCAATCTTTTAAAGATGGCTCATTGAAATGCTCAACTTGATATTACATTATACATCCTTAAAGAAGAACTCTTCAAAGATAAATTCTATCCTTGCGGAGGGGATCAGTATACTTTCAAACTGGATGTAACAATTGTTTCTTACATGCAAAATTGAAAAACTAAATTCATTACTTGTAAAACCATCCAAAACTATGACCCGGTACAGAAATCTGAGAGTGATAAAGATCAAAATTACCTATCTACTAATATTTGTTTATATGGGATTTAAATTCACACACAGACACAGTACATGTGATATAGTGACTTTTCCAGCTTTTCATGGTGGGACAAACCCTTGGTCTGGTACTTATAAACATTTGAGGTTTAGTATGAAAGCTGTACAAAGCATCTGATTGGTCAGATTTGCGTAAATGCTCAGATTCCAACAATACTGTTTGCTTATACTGAGCATATACTAAAATCTGACCAATCAGATACTTGAAAACAGCCTCATACTCAACCTCAAATGTGTATCAGCACTGGGCCAGGTGTCCCTTTGGTAGAACCAATAGCAAGCTAAATGAAAATCTTCCTCATTTGTAAGATTGTAAAAATCAAGCAGGTATTAAAACCTTATACCCCCAGTGAAGGGCCAAGTGATTATAAGTCATTATAATGACAGAACCAAGGAGACTGCCATCTCAAACATGTTCAAATTTGTTAAAAGCGACAATATGTTTTACTTCCATTAAGCAATAATCTCGATTTTACATAGAAGTGTCATTAAACTGAAACTTTTAATTATTTAATTTAGCTGGCAGAAAGTGACGTAAATCAATCAACTAATCAAACAAACAAATTGAAACTTTTTAATGACTCATCAAAAATCCATCACCAATTTGATAACATTGCTTATTTTTTAATTATCAATATAAAATCATAAATTAAGCATTTTGAGCATGACAATCTATTTTAAGTTTCTGTATATGTAGACTTTACATTTAACTTTCAATCTTTGTTACATCTTACAAATAGGACAATTGCAGACACTTCCAACTTGAAATAGCTACAGTAGAAGCTGGTATGCCTATCTCAAACATAGTATTAGCTACAAAAACAAGAGTCTGAGCCTGCAGTATTCTATAATATTCATTATTACAACTAGGCAGAAGTTTTGACCCTTTTGCTCCATGGAAACAACTTGACATATGCAGCCAGACCAGCCTGTACATTCGTGCAGTATGATCTACACTGTTTGCTTTCAGATTAAACAGGTTATTTCTGTTCCAAGAAAGAACAGTGTAGACCCTGATCAGACTGCACTAATGTACAGGCTGGTCTGAATTCACACTGGTTGTACAAAACAAAAGTCGTATCAATGGAGTAAAAGTTTAACAGACAAATCTGATTAAATCATCTATGATATTCAATAGATAGTTTTAAAACTGATCTGATGGTTTGATATATATTTAAACATAAATCTGAATCAATGTCATTCTTAATACTTCATATAACATTTTAAGTCTCCAACATGGTGGTGTTGTTGAAAATTTGCACAGTACAATAAAAGCAGGACTGGTGTCTTCTTCTATCTTGCTTAATACCACATGCATGTATATACTTGCTCATTAAGCAATTATTTCTTCCTAAAAATCAATCGCTCTACTATGACTGAGGTATACTAAATGGTATGAATACATACACAACTTATGTTAAATGTTAAATGAATGTTAAAATCTAATAGAAAAAAAGGGTTTAACTTAACTCCGCCTTATGACTAGGGTAGACTTATGTCCAAGTATATAAGTACCGACATAGAGCACAGAAAGTCCATGGTTTCCATGACAACATTAACTCCAACTTTTGGCGAGGGTAGACTTATGTCTGTGTATATAAGAACCATCACTCAGCACAGAAAGTCCATTGTTTCCATGACAACATTAACCCCAACTTTTAGCTAGGGTAGACTTATGTCTGAGTTTGTAAGTACCAACATACAGCACAGAAAGTCCATGGTTTCCATGACAACATTAACCCCAACTTATGGATGGGGTAGACTTATGGCCGAGTATATAAGTACCAACATTCAGCACAGAAAGTCCATGGTTTCCATGACAATATTAACCCAAACTTATGGCTAGGGTTGACTTATGTCGGAGTTTACAAGTACCAACATACATCAATGAAATCCATGGTTTTCATGACGACATAATGGTGGATTACTGGAGCCAACAGATGATACAAAATGTGTTTCATTCACTTACCTCTGACCCAATTTACATTCGACAGCAGAACTGTAATAAGGTCTTCAGCATTCACAGAGAGCAACACCGCAGCTGTGAATACATGAAGGATAATGATGTAACAGGATAGTAAAAAGGCTCTTGATAAGATACTTCATTTGACAGGGGTAGATTTGAATATTTCTTTTCAATTAAATTTTGCAAGTGCTGAAAATATTTCAACTAAGTCAGTAAAGCCTGAAGTTCACTTCCCAATTTTAGTTGCAATTTACAAGTAGAGAAAGAGAAGGCTACCTGGGTATGAAATTTCTGTGTCTAGAAGGAATTAAACAAAGGCAAACCATTACTTAAAGTCAAGACTTGTCAAAGTATTTGCAATCAAACTTTTTTGCAAGTAGGTAAAAAGACAACCCATATTTTCTAATTTCCACTGGCATTTAGTGAGAGTACAAGTACTAAATTCAAGTTCTGACAAGAATACATAATTCTATTTAAATGCATTTTTTCTTGCTTTTCTATTCAAATGCAATTTTATTGTTTTTTCTTTATTCATAGTTTGAAGATTTGTTGAATTTGTAGATCTTTAGGCCTTGAAATGGAACTCATTTGTTTTCAAAATAACAGATGACGGTACATTAATGACTTCATATCATAAAATTTATTGTAAAGATAATACTAAACTGTTTCCTTTTAAAGCTAACTGTCTGATTTAATACCTCATAAGTGTATTGTCTTTTATGGGTCTGTACTTGTTTTGTTTGTTTGTTTATTTGTGAATTAACATCACTTTAACAGTATTTCAGTCATATCAGGATGTCCAGATCATTACAGGTGGAGGAAGACCCCTGGGGACCTCTGTACACTATTTCAGGCACAGAGCACACCCGGGTAGAACCACTGACCTATTGCAAGCCAGCTTCCAGTATTTAGTTTCTATTGAAGGTCTGGAGAAAGACCTTCTTCTGGGCTCGAACCTGTTACCTCGTTAGCGCAAGGTGGACCAATCTCATTAATTATGGAATCCATGCCATTTCAATACTTTTCACTGTAGGATCTAACAATGAGTCATTGTAAATCCCTTTCAGCTGATTTTCCAATCAGCCAATCAAATCATTACTTTCATTATTATACAGTTGTGAAATCAAATCATTACTTTCATTATTATACAGTTGTGAAAGTAAAAGTCAATCAGATCATTTGCAAGACTTAGTGTTCTGACTGAGTAACAGTGAATACTGACGAATGCAGTTTGTAAGGACTGTTTTGATATGTCTACCAAACATTTTGACTGGTTTACTTAAATCATTTAAATAATGATAATTTTCAGCATTTCTAGTTTGCAAATCAGCTCACCATTATCTATTTCCTCTTCGTTCATTACAATGACTTCATCTGACTCAGGTTCCACTGCCATCTCTATGTTACAGAGGTGAAGGATTGCAGCTAACAGGGCAAACACCACATCCATGTCCTAATGTGTAAAGTACAGAAAACATTAAAGACAATAGTCTATCTATGTCTTAACTCATGGTGTGGAAGACACTCTAGTATTTTACATAATGGGCATTTGAAGTTTATATATAACTTAAAATATTTACATTAACAATTTACTAGCCGTGTATTGCTTTAAATAAAAAATCCGATGCAGCATGGGCTTCAGCTGCTAACTCTTTATATTCCCATAGAGTAATGGTTTTACTTTAATATTGTATCACCTGTTTTACACCATCTGTACACGTGTCCGGTGTCGGATAATCAGACACTTTGTGAAGATGGCAGCATAGTCATTGAGGATGGAGGTCTAGAGGTTGGAAAACTAAGAAAATATTTTGACCAGTCATATTGCTTCTCAGGTTTTGAGACTTGAGAAGGATAAAGCAGACTTTTCATTAAAAAAATCATTTTCGCTTTTGGGGCCCGTTGTGCAATGAACAAACTGTGTTTAAATAGTTTAACTTTCTAAATGCTAGAGTTCCAATGTTTAGAGTATTTATTTTTCAAAATGCAGTATCTTCAGGATAGATATTTTGGGATGTTTTCAAATAAAAAGTTAAGAAAAAAATGCTGTAAGAAATTTACTGACAAAATGACCGAGATTAAAATCAACGAAAGCATTTGAACTGAGTCATTTTCAACTTTTTTAATAGTCCAAAGTTTGATAACCTCATTTGAGAACCTAAATAAAGGCATAAATAATTTAACAAAGATTGGATAGTGATAATAACCTCATTTGAGAAGCCTACAATAGGCATGATTCGACGAAGACTGGACATTGATTCTGCATAACCCTGGTAGTCAATATCTGTTGGTATGACAGGTGCACCATGGCCCGGGTCAATAATTCTGAAATACAAATTTCATAAATTTTCAATATACGAAACTTTGAATGCATGAAACAAATTGTCTGGGGCCTGCAATCACTGTATGCCATGTGGAATGAACAGTTTACCAATGGAAAGTTTGCTATCAATTTACTTATTTGCCAACTTATATTCAAGTTAACTTAACACAACTAGATTTTATTCTACAGATAATAGAATACCATTGGCTACAGCATATTATAGTCGGCATAAGATACCCAGTAAGATTATTTATATATGCTTTCTAATGTGATACTTCCTACCACATAACAATACATAGATGACGGCATTATGATGAATTTTCATATAAATAAATTAATAAAACAAAAGTATTGCCTTGTGGAGCCTGATGCTAATGTGATTTTGATGGCACAAATTTAATTACACAGAAAAAAAGCTGCATGTGTGTGCATGGAGGAAGTGGGAATACTTTGATATTTGGGGCCTGAAGAGTTATGTAACTTGCTCTACATTGCTATCTTATGAAAGTGAATAAACATTGCAAATATCAGAGCAACAGTTTTAATCATATAGGAGGGGAAAGTGAACCTAAACATAAAACTTAATAAAGAAACAAGTCAACAGATTTTTTTTAAAAACAGGCTGGTGTCTAGGTAAGTTTGGTTTTATGGTGTTTTTTTTTTAGGAATTTAAGGTCGCTTTAACAGTTTTTCAGTCATATCGCGACGCCCAGCTCATTACAGGTGAAGGAGGACCCTTGGGGACCTCAATACACTATTTCAGGTACAGAGTGCACCTGGGTAGATCCACAGACCTATCACAAGCCAACTGGAAGGCTTCCTCACTTGAAAAATCCGAAGTGCCCTGACCAGATTTGAACCCACAACGATGAGGGGCCGAGAGATTGCAAGTCAATGACTATAACCACTCGGCCATGGAGGCCCCTGGTGTCTAAGTAAAAAAATCCCTAAATGACAGTTCAACACTCTAATGAATTAAAGGATTGCTTTCTTAGATACAGTCAACATATTACAGCAGCCTTTTGGGCCAAAAATGTGACATAAAAAAAACAGGGCTTGGCATCATACCTATATCTTTCTGGTGCTTCTAAGAAGTATCTATTACGCTCTTCTGGGGTAAAACCACACATCAGGTTGTAGAAAATATGGAAGTTTTTTTCACCTAGGTTCTGCCTAGCAACTCTACTCTTCTCCAGCAAGTGCTCTGTGATTTTAGCTGTATAAAAACAAACAGAAGTGTATGAGAAAAGTTGAAGCCGACAACTAAGCTTATCATTTTTGCAATACATACTAGATCTAAAATTTACACATTAATCATTTTTCATTCAGAGTACAGATCTTATGACAAATCACATTGCTTCTTTGACACATGTACAGCTATTTGATTTGTTTCATGAAATAATGAAACAACCCATTAAGAACATTTTTGAAAAATTGTTTCATTTATAAAAAAAATAAAAATAATTTCATAACTCTTATTTTTTTTCTTTACTTTCATTTCTCTAGTTACTAGTCCATACATTAAACTAGTACTAAACAGCATCTCTGCAAGAAACTGTGGGACAAGAAACTAAAACCTTGCAAGATGGGACTTTTTACTTGACTTGTTAGGCTACATAATTATGTTAACACTATACCGTTTGGCCTGGCTCATAACTTTAAAACAAAGGTGCAATGGTAGATATAGCATTTACCATGGACTCCATAGGTCATGGGGTCAGGACCATTGGAGGTTTTTCTAGTGATCTTCATTAGACATTTAGTAAAGGTTCCAATCAGGAAATACACACACAAATGTTTCTGTAAGTCATGTTTTTTAGCATAAGTGTACTAAATTAGATTTACAGCTCAATCTGTCTTTAGAACAAACATAATTTTCCTTACATTACTGACATTTTTCTCTTTGACCATATTTTCACATTTATATGTCAGAAAATCTTGCAAATATACCAACAGAAATCTTCCTTGCAAAAACTGTATTGACACACTTGTGGGCATTTTAAAAAGAGGAAAGCCCAAACTCATTCATTAATGTTCAAAAATATACACACACGGGTCAGGTGAACAGACTTATGTTGTTTTGTACATTCATGAACGTAAGAGAACCAGTTTGTTAGTATCTTTTAAAGGGCATAACTATATCAAAATGCAGACATGCTATTCAAATTAAATGTGTTATTTTTTATGTTAAGTATATTTTAAGAAATAAAAGTTTTTGAAAGTCTTGATAATTTTTAACACTGTGTGATGAATTTATAAACAAAATATGCAGTGATCATCTTTTACTTTCAAATGTCAGTTTGGTTACATACTTAACTAAACTAATTTAATTGCATCAGTTTCATCATTGTAAACCTGTTGTTAACTCAATGCCATATCTCAATATATACATATGTTGTAGTCTATCAACCTCCCTTAATCTTATAGTCTCTTTGTCACACTTTTCTCAGCGTAACATTGCTAAATTAATTAAGGAGTAGGTGTATGGTATGATAAAAATCCTTTCAGACATAATACAGGCCTCAAGGTAAACCTATTTGGAAAAACCACCGCAGTTTGAAAGTCTAAGGGACTAGTCTGGTATAAACTAGGTCAATAGTATGGTAATACCATTCATGAAAATGAGGATGAGGTTATGCAAGTAATTTTGATTTTGATCGGCTCAAATCTGGAAAAAGTAGATGGGTTTATAAATAACCTTTTGACCTGTTGATGGGATTTCAAGAGACAGTCTGACAAGTTGTTCATATCAGTAATCAAACAAAAATCAGTCTCAGCAGTATCTGAGTTAAGTGTATTTCCATATCGGCTGATAATTTATGTTTTTTTGGACCAGTTTCTATAGTTTTAGTTACTTATTATTCACATTGCCAGAAACTATACTCCAAGCAGGGTCTACACATGTCTCAAATATGCTTTGAACCCTTAGTTGTATTGGGTCTCATGTTAGCATACCTTTTAATCAGTTTAATTTGTTTCATCATAAATTCATTTTAGCTCAATTAGATCAATAATGCTTAGAGTCAATGGCATACAGACAGACTTGGAGTCTGTATCCGGTGTTGAACCAGTACTTAGTTTGAATATATTTTGTTTCATCTTTTTACAAAGAAATGGGGAAGTTTTTTTTCTCAGACTTTGATTGCTCAGTGCAACATAGCTATATCTCCTTCTTTATTACATGGGGACTGTGGTCTAGTGGCAGAAAAGCAGGCATCAGGATCAAAGGGTCCTGGGTTCGAATCCCGCCCAGGATGTCTGATTTTTCTGGGCTGAAAATGAATCCCACCTTTTTCTCACTCCACCCAGGTGTATAAATGTAAAAATGGTTACCTGTGAAGGTGTACACCAATGTGCTGTGGCTGCAATCTGCGCCATCTGTTAGTGGTCAACTTACAACCTGATGTTCGGGGCAAAATATGTACAACGCCTTCGAACGTATGTCAAATATGTAAAAGAGTGGTAAAAATAATAACTTTTTTTTTTATAAGACACAGCAGCAGCTGCTGTGATGCATTGAACCCTTGAGTCTTTATGTCCAAAGAAGGTCATGAGACATGCCAAAGCAGGGACTCAAACCCTCAGTTTCCTTTGTGCAAGGTACGGACACCCTATGCACTACACCACTGTGCCCTTCTTTTGTATCATCTGAAGTACTTACCTCCAAGAAGACTGCCCGAGTCAGAGAATATCAGTTCAATGAGTTTACCGAACCTGCTCGAGTTATCATTGATCATGGTGGACGCATTGCCAAATGCCTCTAACAATGGATTTACCTGTAAATAGTGTAACATAATAGGGTTGGTTTAATTTCTTTGTCCTACACATTAGAATAATTTCATACCAAGTATTAAAACTAGACATTTCACCCTATTTTTAAAAAAAAAGACCTAAAAGGCATGTAGAGATTTAAAACTTTACATTGATCAAGCCCATATCTCAAACCTCACTGAATGGTTTTTTATTTCTAAATTAACATAAGATATTTAAGACCAAAGAAACAGTTTAGTACTTGAATTTAACTGTGTAATAAAAGTATATCTTTTCTCAAAGTACATTGAAACATAACAAAAATATTGTAAAGTTCCTATCAAACAATACAAGTATGCAGTCATATATTACAAAATAACTCTAAAACAATCGGTTATATCCAACATCTTATCACTTCAGTCTTACAGACTGAATCCCATAATTGATTGTAAAATTAAAACCGATTGCCCATAACTAACGTTTATCTTATTTCAAATGTCAAGAATGCTTTACCTGAAGGATTTTTTCTTGTAAGAAGTATTCCCCATCCCACTGAGACATTCGAGCAATCTGGGCAACCAACATTTTAGTAATTTCAGTTTTCCCTGAAATAGAAATGAAACAGTACATTAAAGGTCAGCCAATTAAAACTATGCAACTTCAATCAAAAATTGAGCTGCTTGGTTGCAAATGACAGCATGGTAAATTTTAGCAAATCCAATGTGTGCAATATTCAGTAAGAATGCTGGTAGATATATATAAGGGCTGGGTTATGGAGTCTACTGTCTCTTATACTCATATCACTACTAGTAAGTGTTATGACTGAAATCAAAATACCAATGAAACTACAGTATCATTCACAAAAAGAAATATGCTTCTCCTGCATTATAATATTCTAAAAACAAAGTCAGCACCAACTACAACCTTTTCTGTTTATTTTTAGAGTGTAAAATGGCCAAATCACTGTTAAAATACAGACAATAATTGTAAAATAATTTTAAAAAAGAAAGAGAAAACAACTCCACATTGTTTTCACGATACGCTTCAAATTTTAATTTGACTCTTTCTTTTCTAGGCATTCCATGTAGAACCATAGAAGTTATTGTCCTGAGACAAGATTTACACTCACAACCCTACAGCAATGAAGGGCTAAATGTAGCAACTATAACCACTAAGTCATGTAGTCAGAAGGGATATCACATCAACTATTTTTTTAACTTCTGAGACTCCAAAGTTAACTTAAATTTTTCTAATTTACATAATTACCCCAAGGTATGTATATATACACTTTGATTATGGATTGGGGAGGCTAATGCCAAGAATATAATACAAATATACATGTAAAGCATATTATACTGCATGTTAATATAGCAGTAAACACTATGACTAATGTATACTTTCATTGCATTTAGTTAAAACAAGGGAGATAATTATTAAAGGAGTATCTAAATTACTTGGTAAGAGTTGTCTATTTTGATATAATTTGGCCAGTCCTGCCTAGCTTCTTGGTTTTCCTGGTGATGTACAAGAAATATGAAACTGCTAAACCAGACATGATCATTATCCTAAACACAGACTTGTAGGACTTTAAAGAATGGAAATTCTACTACTCAGTTTCTAAAGCCATTATGGAGTTTTTGAATCTATATCTCATTTTTCAATGTCTCGGGGAATATGAAGAGTGGATCCAGAAAGTTTGTAACTGCTATGATGCCATACAACCTGTATCTGTATTGAGGTGCTGAAAAACCTATAATGTTTACTAACTTGCAATCTGACAAGCTATAAATTCTGCTTTATGTCATGTGTAACAATAATACAGAGAAGATCCAACATGTTTGTTTGTTTCACACTGTACCAGTGTTTCTGTGGTAAAGTGAATGCTTCCAGTGCAGGAGGTTGTGGGTTTGATTCCAGGCCAAGTCAAATCAAAGACAATCAAATTGGTAGTAAAGGCCCTCCTTAGTGCTCAGGATTTAGACGGGTAAGCATGACCAGCTGGGGTTCAGTACCCCGAGTTCTATACACTTGGCACGTAAAAGAACAAGAGAGATCTACATGAAGAGCTCTCTGTACCCACTTCCCTTTCACTAGACTTCCATTATCTCAAGATGGCAAAAAGTGATGTAAAGCAACACACTGTACCTGACCCCGATTCCCCGCTGACCAGTATACACTGGTTTCCCTGCTGTCTCTGTACATTATGGTAAGCACAAGAACCAAGGGCATAAACATGGGGCCTAAGTTCACTTAGTGTTTTAGCTTTACCATATCTCTTTCCAACCTAAAAAGAAAAGTCATCTCTTTATATTTTCTATACAGGAAAAATTCTTCAAAATACTGAAAGAAGAGAGATTATTTACGCATGTTTAACTGTATAAGAGATAATAAAATCTTCTCAATGTTAAAACTGCTCTTTGTCCAATGTCCAGTACAGTCAGATCTCTTCTCAAGGACAATTTTAACATATAGTTTTTTTAACAGACAATGTTATTGTAAACTGGTGCCAATAGTGTTAAATCAAGGGAGGTAACTCTTTTAAATCAATTTACACTCATTCTATAGGATATTTTAAGGTCATGTATCTCAAAAATAAATATGGAACATGAATTAGTACATGAACTTTATCAACAGATCTGTCCACTGTTTACACTTCATGATTGTCATCTGCTAAAATGCTGTCTGCAAAAATTTTTATAAACACATCGCTAGTATCCAGATTTTTTTGTAGTTCATGAAACCTGAGCACCATTCAGTTTGTATCCCTGGTCAGGCTTCAAATTATTTGGGGCCTGATGAAAATCCAAACTTTTTGCCTAGGTCATCAACAGTCTTCAAACAAACAGTATGTAGTGTTGAAAGGTAATAAAACAGACATTTTGTCACAGCTATTTATACAGTAATATTTGCTTATTGCTTATATAATTTAGTAAAGTGTTTAACAGTGTTCAATTCATACGTGGATTATATTGTAATAATGTTTTTCAGAGTGTACGCCCTTTTTAAAAATCATTTCACTCATTCTGAGGTTTAAAGTGCATTCAGTCAATAATTTTTTTTCACCAGTGAAAAAAACAGTATTTCCTAAAAATAGATTAGAGCTTTAACATTTGTAACAGCAGGGGCTGATTTTAGACCCTAATCCCCTTCATACACAGCCTCCTGTATTTACTATTTTAGACTAAGTCAATTCATTTAATTTCTAGATATTTTTTTTCTACAGCTTTAAACAGTCAATCATTTATGACTGAATACCTATGTAAGAAAGATAATCAATACTGTTACAAGCTCTTATGTGATGGAATAATAATTTTAACACTCTCTTAAAAATCCCCAGCTGAAAGATAACAACACAGAGTCCAGAGGGCTCTGGCCCTGGTAACATCAATACTGTAAACTGCCCTGAATATCACCCTTGGCAGTTAGTTTGAGTTGTTTATATATGACATTGGGTATAAAAAAAAAAAGCATTGCAATATTATTAGTTGGATGAAATAGTTTTTGAGAGAGGACTCTGTTTTAAATTGAGAACGGTGATTCCGGAAGCAATTTACCCCTACAATGTCATGTTACTAAATCAACAATCCTTCTTAGTCGCTACCCCATGACCATGTGCAGTAATGTGTTCAAGACTACCAACAAAAGCTCCCATTAATAACCCCCCCCATCCTGTAGTTGTATAAACAGGATATGAAACAGGAAGAGAATAACACAATCTAACTGTGCTAAAAAGGTGCTAACTGAACTTGCTTTGCATTATGAATGACAATAAATATCCTGCATGTCTCATTCACCACAAAGCAATATTACAGCTGTATGGAGGCCACGCATCAAATTAGATACATTAATATGTAGTCCCGGCTAATTTGATCTTACAGATAACATATATCCCTGTGTAAATTTGTTTATGATAAACTGGCTGATAATTTTCATAAAGCCTCATGGAGCTGGTCAGGTGTGAAAAAAAAAGTCAGGAAAAAAAGCATTATTGTCAACAAACATTACATTCTGTTAAAATCTTATCTAAAAACTGTTCTGATTCATACTGAGATCTATAGGTAAACAACTTATGTCTCAAACGCCCATTTTTCAGATGATGTCTCAGATATGAATATGTAATGTGTCAATTAATCTAAGACACCCCAACTTTCAAATGATGTCTCAGACATGAACTCAAATTGTGTTCATTAAACTAATATGCTCCAACTTTCTGAAAAACATGATCTAGTAATGTGTCCATTTAAAACTCTGATGTCCTTACTTTTGGACAATGTCTCAGACATGAACTAGTAATGTGTCCATCAAACTCTGATGCCCCAACTTTAAGACAATGTCTCAGACATGAACTAGTAATGTGTCCATCAAACTCTGACGCCCCAACTTTTGAACAAAGTATCAGACATGAACTGGTAATGTGTACATTAAACTCTGATGCCCCAACTTTAAGACAATGTTTCAGACATAAACTGGTTATGTTTCAATTTAACTCAGATGCCCCAACTTTAAGACAATGTCTCAGACATGAACTAGTAATGCGTCCATCAAACTCTGATGCCCCAACTTTAAGACAATGTTTCAGACATAAACTGGTTATGTTTCCATTTAACTCTGATGCCCCAACTTTAAGACAATGTCTCAGACATGAACTAGTAATGTGTCCATCAAACTCTGATGGCCCAACTTTTGGACAATGTTTCAGACATGAACCAGTAATGTGTCCATCAAACTCTGATGCCCCAACTTTAAGACAATGTTTCAAACATGACCTAGTAATGTTTCCATTTAACTCAGATGCCCCATTTTTTGGACAATGTTTCAGACATGAACTAGTAATGTTTCCATTTAACTCTAATGCCCCAACTTTTGGACAATGTTTCAGACATGAACTAGTAATGTTATCATGTGTCTCAGATGGACCATTAAGCTTTCTCAATTTGTGTTGTACATTGCTTGCCTTACAAAGAAGTTTTCTTTAAAGAGGTATTTACCAGATAACAAAAACAACTTTAAACAAAGGAATATTGTTTTAAAGAACTCCTCTGTAAAGATGACAGTAATTAAATTTTATTACTAGCAGGGCTCAAACTTAGTATTTACAAACTTGCACAAATCTAGTCAAAATATGAAAATGTGAATTTTTATTTGGGAGGCACTTATATTTTTCAGCAAGTAAAAAGGAAATATCTATAAAGGTTATTTTTTGCTTGTAGCCTGCTAAATTTTTAGCAAATTAGACATTATTTATTGAAAAATTATTCAGACAAAAAAGAGTCAACTTGTACCTGTTAGATTCAATACATGTCTTTATCTGCAAATAAGTTTTACAAATACTGTTTCCTGTGCCAGGTGAGAAAGACCACCTGAATCAAATGCCATGCCAGTACATATAAAATTTTGCAAGTTAAAATCTTCAGCACTCAAAAAATCAAACAAACTGCAAGTCCCAAAAGAAATTACATGCAAGCTCTTCACTATCAAAAAGCTTAGGAGAATGATTTACTAAGTTTCATAAAAGGGAAACGATCTTCAGAGGGGCACAAAGCTCCAATATATAACAACAATGGAGTACCTGCCTTATCTAAAGCCCAGTACAAACACAGGTCTGTCTCTCACTTACCTCATCACCATATAAACCCGAGATGACCTTGTAAGGATTGATTGACACCAGGATATCCCCAATGTATGTCTGAAATGGAGATCCAAGATTATTGAAACAAAAATGTCATAGGAATATAAAAAAGTTGCATTCAGAACACATTTTATCACTACTTGAAATACTTCTACAGACTTCATTAATATAAGTATATTATTATTGAAAAAGGCTTTAAACACAGAAACAAACAAAATGCCAGACTTTAAATATCTGAGTTATAAATATTAAGTGTCACTTTCGTACTTATAACCCAAAAGTCAACAGAAGTCATCTTTTTAAACATAGCCCATCTTTGTTCCACCAACTGAAATAACTGGTGTAACAATTTTACAATTATACTGCTTCTGCAACCAATAATGATTATTATAATACTTTTATTTATAGAGGATTTGGCAGATAGTTATACTTATCTTCCCTGTGGGTTGTGGCCCTCAACAATATTTCAGTGAACATCAAATTAAAACAAATACAAAGAAACAATTTAACAATTAAATTATAAAACAATGTATGTATGACAATATACACCACATGCAGTGTAATAACTGATGTAATACATCTATATTCAACCTTGATATTGAATATTTTACAGTCATATCATATCATAATGTAACAATGTAATCATTAACATATCTTTCTTCAACAATAAAACATTACATATATGGGAGTTTCACTAATTTATACACTTTAACAATAGCCCAAAAGTTTTTTTTTTCTAAATCAATGGGTTCTTGACATAATCTCTGATTGCAATCACCTATGTCAAGTTCTATAAAGTAGAGTGAATCACTTGACCCAGTTTTCTACTATCACAATTCAGTGTCAAATGATAAAAACTAAATGAGTGTTCAATAGAACATGTGTGTGTAAATCTTCTGCACTTTGTCAGAAAAAAACATATTTCTGAGTAAAACAGGGGAACAACTCTGTTTTCGTGACAAAATTTAATTACAAAAAGGGGCGTAACTCAAATATGTCAAATATGACCTTGACCTACAACATTTGCCAGCATCAAAAATCTGTTATCATAAGCAATATTACTTGAAAGTTTGATGAAAAGTATTAATAAATGGCAAAGTTAAGTTTCTGTGACCAACGGACGGACAGACGGAAAAAGTTATCCCTGTGTATCACACTTACTCCGAAAGGGCATGACAAAAGCAACAACAACAATAATAAATCAGTTAATATTGTTCTTATTGTTGTATTTTTTTGGGTTTAAAGTATAACCAACACTGTACACGGCCTACAGTGACTTTTCCAGCTTTTCATGGTGGAGATAGACCTCAGGCGTCCCTGTATACTTGTTTTACAATATGCAGTTAAAATTAATAACCGCAAAAAAATCCAGACCGGTTTCCTCATTATTGTTTGTTTCCTTGTTTATTAGACATTTAATATCGCTTAAATATGTTTCAGTCATATTGCGACGTCCAACTCATTTCAGGAGAAGGCAGACACCTCGGGGACATTCTGTACACTACTTCAGGCACAGAGCCCACCAGCATAGAGCCCCCCGACCTACAGCATGCCAGTTGGAAGGTTTCCTCACTGTCTTGAAAAGTCTAAAGTGCCCAGACCTGGAATCAAACCCATGCTATGAGGGGCTGAGATATTGCAAGTCAATGACAATAACCACTCGGCCATGGAGGCCCACCCACAGTACTGTCATATGACTATTCACTCGGTTTTGCTTCAGATTTCATTGTTGACTTTTTTTTATAACACATTGAGTTAATAAAACACATTTTTAGTTCTTTTTTTTGTT
Organism: Nuttallia obscurata; assembly: GCA_032358795.1. Taxonomy (NCBI): domain Eukaryota; kingdom Metazoa; phylum Mollusca; class Bivalvia; order Cardiida; family Psammobiidae; genus Nuttallia; species Nuttallia obscurata. Next base: position 994 of record JAULCC010635208.1, on the reverse strand, counting down.
TTTTGGAAAATAGGGTTTGTATGGGGATTGGACATTTGGAAATTATCAGATCCCTGCTTGTAAACTTATACTTCTTTTGTAAGCTGATAAAAGTCCAGAATGATATCTTAACAAACTCACATAAATAACATCTCTCCTAAAGCGATGGTTTAAGTGTTCTAGAAGAACTTGTTCATCTAACTCCCCTAAAGTAGCAAGGTCATCTGGAGTCCCTTTTTGAGGCCCCATCTTCTCAGAGGCCCTGTGTCATCCTGTACTAACTGACTTACTCAATGACTGTAATCAGATCTGAAAGAGAAAAGAAAATATTGACAGTATTAATTGAATGCCAAAAAGAATTATTTATCATTACAGTCAACTTGGTAAACTTATGAAAAGGGGCAATTTTATACTTACAAAATATTTATAATCTTGCAAAAAACTTGATGAAATTTAGGACAAGGGCAGACCCCGATTGACAAAGTGTTAAAAAGCTTGGCATAAACTCCATGAATCGGCAGACAGGAGCAGATCTGGATCTACACAGTGTTTAAAAAGCTTGCCACTATCTTTGTGAATTGGAGGACAGAGCAGATCTGGATCTAAACAGTGTTTAAAAGCTTGCCATTATCTTTGTGAATTGGAGAACAGGAGCAGATCTGGATCTACACAGTGTTTAAAAGCTTGCCATTATCTTTGTGAATTGGAGGACAGAGCAGATCTGGATCTACACAGTGTTTAAAAGCTTGCCATTATCTTTGTGAATTGGAGAACAGGAGCAGATCTGGATCTACAAAGTGTTTAAAAGCTTGCCATTATCTTTGTGAATTGGAGGACAGGAGCAGATCTGGATCTACACAGTGTGTTTGTTTTATTTGTTTATTTGATTAACGTCACTTTCTGCCAGCTAGGGCTTATGGACGTCCCAGAGAGAGGGAAGCGGATACACAGAACTCTTAAGTAGAGAACTATGGTTCTTTAACGTGCCCAGTGTATAGCACTGATACACGTGGGG
>JAULCC010635098.1:0-16954 GCA_032358795.1 Nuttallia obscurata | reverse complement strand
TAACCAGATTTTACCGTTTCGTCTAGCATCAACACTGCTTGCTTGAATGTTTTAAATTGTTAAATGGTTGTTGCCTTTGACTATTTCTGTCCACATATAACATCCAACATCCATTTGACCTTGACCTAATTTGGACTTTGAAAAGATTAAGAATATAATGTCAAGGATGCTACCAGGGACATAAGTGTTTCTTGAACGCAGCAGTCTTGTCAGTATAGAAATTCAGCAAAAGGCATTAGCCAGGGTTCTTATCAAAATTACATAAAAAAAGAACAACAATTGATTTAAGCAAAAGTGAAGAAGCCTTCTGCAGATTAAGATAGGGAAAGAATTTCAGGTAGCTCTGTCAGGATAACAATTGTCAAAATATTCGGGAGACGTCAGTGAATATCCTCAGGTATTAGTTGTTTTGTTTTGGATTAGTATGTGCTTACATAACTGTCCAATGACATCATACTGTTGAAGTACCTGTTTACTAGCAGACCTCACAGTTTATGTATTCCAAGAATTTGTTTACAAACCACCATCATGTCTCGCATTATAATTGTATATTTGAGTTTAATGAATTTTGCAGGTAAAAAATTTAGATTCATTTTGACGTCCATGCTATCAGTGCAAAAAGTCCCGAAAGTTCTGAAATCCTCACTGGCTTTAAAGCATTTTATCTAGAAGGAGTCTGGTAATAGAAAATACAGGTGAACCACTTCCCACAAATCCTATCTCGCTTCAAGGAGGTAGTGGGCTGTATTAATGTTGGGATTTCAAGCCAAAATTATTGGTTGCAGTTGTATAAATACAAATCTAAGAATTATAATCAATCCAGTGTCGACTTTAATTAGGCTTAAGTAGTTTGACGAATGAAGTAATAGGACAGTTTGTTTAAGAAAGGGTAATGAACTTGGCTTGGGTAGATAAAACCAGATGCACTCTGGGATTGTGGCCAGATGCACTGCTGGATTGTGGGTGTTGTAGTGATCAAGCTCCCACCTGGTCTCATGTTAATTCCAATTTTGTTTTTGCATTATGATTAACCATTCAACTTTAAGGTAGCAAACCAGTTGATTAAAGGAAAATGTTTGTAAACATTTCAGAGCCTTGATTATTATTGATTTAAATGTAAAAAAGAGGATTTAGTGGTATGTGATACAGTCTTCAGTGACAGTTAATGCCTAAAATGCTTTTGAAAGTATTTTTTGAAAATTACAATTTGATTTGACAAAATTTCCATTTGGTATATATTTGGTATATTATTGGAGATATAATTATTTTGCACTTTCAATCCTCATCATCAGTCGGTGTCACGGTATACTGACACATTAGTGGGTTTATTGTTTTGTTTGTTTGTTTTGTTTTGTTTTATTCGGAATTTAACGTCGTTTTAACAGTATTTCAGTCATATCGTGACGTCCAGCTCATTACAGGTGGAGGAAGACCCTGGGGGAACCATATGCACTATGTCAGGCACAGGGTGCACCCTGGTAGAACCACCAACCTACCGCAAGCCAGCTGGAAGGCTTCCTCACTTGAAAAATCCAAAGTGCCTAGACCCGGATTGGAACCCTCAGCGTTAGTAGGGGTTAAGGTGTGTGTGGGGGGGTGGCGGAGACATATGTTATTTTTTCAAAAACAGGCGCTAGTATTTTAAATGATATTAAAGTCCAAGCAATAGCTTGATCTATTTATTGTGCTGCATCACTGTATAGCTAGCTGTTTGCCTGAATCTGTATTGTGCTGTTATGATACTTGCAGTACAGTATAAGTAAGTATACTGTTTCCATTAGCGTCTGCAGTTCTTGTCTCTAAAAACTGTTATCATATAAAACTTTCTAAAATATTACATCAAGTGGACTTAACTCCAGTTTCAGATGGGAAAAGACATCAATGAAAACTCAACTGTCACAGATGCTAATGACACTTGTATGTTTCAGCAGCCCTTTCCTACAGTTTTTACTCTACACTGCTGGTTTTCCTCACAGAAACCAAAAGTCAACCAGGATAGAGTGTGTAAACCTTTACTCAATTTTTTAAAAACAAAGAAATGCATTTTGATGCAAAACTTTTTATCATAATTGAATACTTTGCTTGACAATGTTGGTTACCCATTTCAAAATCTGGAGTCCTGGAGAATCCTACATATGTACATGGTAGAAAAAATGAGATTTTCTACAGCCATTTTTGCCATTGTCTTTGCAATTTGTTCAGAATCAAACAAAAAACAGTCCTTTAAAGTTTTTATAATATTATTTACACTTTCAGTGCATGAAACAAATGGTGATTGCCTTTGCAAATTGTTTGGATCTAGATCAACCATTGCAAAATGGGTCTTCTGATCTGAGATCCAAACTGTTTGCCTCTCAGATTATTATTCTTGCTAAACTACAGAAAAGGCTAATTTTGGCTGACAAAAACTTTTTTATTGGACCACATTTCAGCACTAAAAGGGTTAAATGTACACCTCCAGACAAAGATGTGTAGAGCATTTTGTAGGAAGGTAAAGGTCTCATAAGTGTAATTTATTACGGGGAAAAGCTTTTAGTATTACGTTTGTTTAACATACTAGGAATCTATTCTATATACAAATATTGATGGAAGATTTGTTTATAAATTGACAGTTTGTTTACAAATACTGTCAAGAAAGAACTTCCTCTTCTAAGGGTTACCATAGACGCCATACTGTAACAACTTTTGTTTCCGTGGTGATTGAATGAAACCATATGGGATTTAAGAACTTTCAAATTCTAAATTTCATTTTGCTATGTACTTTTTGTAAGTTCCATTAATTATTATGCCATATATTTTCTGATAAATTCCAGACTGCTGATAGAATTGTTTAAGTTTCTGTAAAGGTGTTGAATGGTTATTTTCTGGGGAAAGTATGCAGCGAGGTAATCTCCCTTTATTGTATAGAGCCACAAGAATGGCTGCTAGTTTGTTTATTTTACCTTGTATAACCAGATTTAATCTATCATACACATCTTGGCTTTCATCAGCTGATGCCAGTTATTTTGAGTGTATGTTTGCACTTTTACCTTTTCTTGTCCAGTTTTCTGCCTAGATCATGAAGGTAAGGTCAGGGGGTGCTAGTCAAGCGCTTTTCTGGTTCCAGGTTTGTATCTGCCCATAGTTATTATGAAAAATATTTGGAAGACAAATTGCTTGTCATGGTTAAAGCGACGTTAAATTCCAAATAAACAAACAAACAAACAAACATAGTTTAAACATATTTCACATTGGTTTGAACTTCTTAATTTTTTTTTGCTGTGAATGTTTTCTGTGTCAAGCATGTACCAAGCAATGCAGATAAAATGTATATTGCTTTGAAAACAGTTCCTGGTCCTGATGAGAATCAAACTGATGACCCTGAAGTTAAAGGTTTGAGTCTGTTATCTGATTGTTGAACTTCCCGCTTATATTGTCAACTGTTCCATCTTCGGTTGTATATATATCAGTTTATTTTCTTTCGATTTTTCTACAGTAAGATTTTCCTTTGGCAGACATTTATTACAGTCTCAAGAGGGACATCTGACCCCTGCATTTTCATACCCAACAATCCATGGATCTTGCAATGACTACAACATTGATCCTATAATAAAAATTAGTTCAAGCCCTAATATTATACTTCTTGGTTGAGGGTCTTAGAGGTTCTATAATTTGCACTCATTATTCAGTTAGTAATGAAGATTTTACCAACCTTGATTTGAAAATTTTCAGTGGTAATACCAAACCTGCAGAATCCTGTATCGCAAATAGATAAGCCATATAATTACTTGAGTAACATAAAAAAGTTAAAAAAAGATTTTTTCTCCCATGATTTTTTAATTTCCCTTTAAAAGAGAATTAACATAAGCACATTCAAATAGATGCTGTAATCCAACAACATGAAAACAATGGCTGTGGATAAGTAATGTAATTAGCTGCTATATTTATACTTGCAAAATTGAAGAGATATTTAAAACTTTTTATATCTCATTTAAAAAACATTCAAGCTGAGTTCTAATATCCCATGTATTAATTTTCATTGTCCATTTTACTCATATTCTTATGAATAGTGTATGTTGTAGTAATCTGTGAGAAATTTTATAAGCCGTGCATGGAAATTGCCAGATAGCTAAGGTAAAGCACTCATTCTTGAGGAAAGTGCATTTTTTCAAGGAAAAATCCAAAAGTTTGTGGTTAGAATGCTTCAGAATGATAAAGTGCTTTAAAGAATGAGGCCTTGTATAAGTGATTTAAAGTGGATTTACCATTTCCTTGTGGTTCTTTGCCATATGTGTGAAACGGTACGGTGCATTTGCAGAGGGTATCGTACTAGATAGATCTGTTGGGTAGATATTGTGTGGGAGTATCGGATATGAATATTTGTGTGTGGTACCTTCATTAAATACATCCATTGCTGAAGGTGATTGTATGATGATGAAAGTGGAGTTAATGTGATTAAATACGTTTGCAGGCTTATATTATCACATGGTTGGTAGAAAACACAACAACAACAACCCAACCATCTTGACCAGAGTTAACTTACATCATTTTACCATGCTGTTCATATAATAACATGATGTACACAAACCTAATGCAGAACTTTTAGAAATAACCACCTAGCCTACATATTTCAGCAGTTTTTTTTGCCTATTTTAGACTAAGGGACAGGTAATCAGAAACGGGACAATTATCAGGTGCGAATCCAATTAGGAAAATTACAGATGGGAAAGCAACTCATTCTTTCTCTATTCTGTTTTCCCTGATATATACATATGAACAACTCAGAATGCTTCTTTCTTTTCTGTTTTTACTTCCAACTGGACAAAAATTGTGCTTCATAGGGGTTGAACCTGGAACCTTAAATCCTTGTGATATATTATAGAGAGTTAAGCAAGTTTATTTACAAAAAGTCAAAAGGTATGATGTGAAACTTCTTGGAAAAAGCCAGATATAGTTTGTTGTCAGATAAGCACACCTACAAAATTAATGAGGAAGCTGTTATAGGTGTCAGCATGTCTTTGACAAGACATCCCACACGGTTTGTACATTGCCATACAATGTGAGGAAGATATCCAGCTAGATTGGTCTACCCAGGGACCAGAACCGGTTTGTGTGACTTTAAACCAACAAAACCAAAAAAAATAAAATAAACAAAAAAGACATTATTTTAATGACAGAACATATGATATCTGTTAGTTTGTAGACTTCTCTAGGGCCTGGCTGATGATAGATAAACGTCTTAAATCATGAAACAGTTTGATTACTGTTAACAATAAGAAGAAAGGACAATAAAATAGCATGAATTTCTCTGTTACATACTTCTTCCTATTGCCTGCCAAATAAACATATATGAGATGAACCATGCCCTCTTTTACAAAGCAGATTCTTTCATGGGTTGTGTTTACAGCTTTCACCCACAAAGTCTGATAAAAATGTGCAATTATGCATTTAATTCTGTCTATTAAGAGCAAACAGATCATAAGTTTGTGATGGGTGGCTTCCAGGTTAGGTTGAAGTGTATATAGTTTATCAACTCTTATATCTTAACTGGATACCAATATTGTTACCTATGGTCTTTTTCATGGTGGGAACTGAGTTTTTAAGGCTTTAGGTAGAAGAAACAGAAACATTTCAAAATAGATTTTGTGAAATATCGAGGTAGAGATAGAGGCCATTTTCCTTGACTCAGAGTCTTGGAGCCAATGCAGGGGTTTTGAGAAAACCTGTTTAATGGAAATGTATGTGTAAATTTCCCTGACTTGTTTACAATGTGCAGTGGTTTATCTCAGAGCTGAGTTAAGTTGCCTTAAATTCTGGCTACTTTTCATTGCTCCATAATGTAAACAGAAACAAACCTGGAAATAAAGTGTTTGGAACCCTTTACTTGAAATTAGTGGGTACCAGCAAGATAGGAATGGAAATGACAACAGGGAAATACTACATGTGAAGAGAGAATGGTTAAAAATGTTCGGAGAAAAAGATTTCCTATCAGGATGAAATTACAGATGAAAAATAGTCTGGTATCATAGTTATGGAATGGACTCCTGCAGGAGATCCCCAAAACATGCTTTCCGTGAACTGTGAAGGTAGATGAGAAGTCTGCGAGAGAATGTGGTGTGTATTGTTGTTACTGGAATGTTACCGATAGGTGCTAGGTACCTGTGATTCCAGCAAAACTGAAAGTGACAGCCTGCATTAATCTACACAATCTGGTGAGGATAGGTAAACTGCTGACTTTGGGAGATTGTTGTATACCTGGGTACCTGTATGCTCATCAGCTGTTTGTTTGTCAAGGTAGTCGAGTCAGTGTGTGTGTGAGAGAGAGAGAGAGAGTAGCAGACTTTTTGGACGGACAGTTTACCACCATTGGATAGGGAAGACACACCTCAGGACACACCTCAATTCTCTGCAACTGCTGTTTAATGAACGGATGCAGTTAGTGAGCGAAGTCTTAAATCTCAGATATAAATAAGATAAATGAAAACAAAAACATTTTGAAGACTGAATATCTGGAGGATATATATATTTATATATATAAATATTCAAGATTGTGGGTAGATACAACTGATACTTTGCATTTTACAAAGTGGATTCATGCAAACCAATAACAGCAGAAGCCTACACCCTGCAACTTGCAAAATCTTTTGGAAGAATTTTGTGTTTAGCTTGGAGCTAGAAAGCAGGATTACTTTGAAGATAAAATAGTCTAAGGAGTTTCATTTTGATAACAATGTTGAACTGGAAGCATCTGGAACAGAGGATGTAATATAAAGATGGCAGTTATGTGAAGGAATAAGTCTTCAAGTTATTGGAAGGAAAATGGATACAGCTGTGATGTTAATGTGACACCTTGGTTACAACCCACCTTATTTTGGAATTAATAGCTTTGTGTATCGAGCTGGATAAGCAGAAGCATCAGAATAGGGACAGAAACAAGGTTGTCCCCTGTCTCAGTCCCTTCAGCCATTGCTGCCCCAGACATGGCTTGTTTGGTACAAAACAGCTCTACTCCAGCAGGTGAGTTGTTCACAACAGTGTGTGACAGAAGCCTCTGATTAAGATTAGGGAAAATGATCAGATGACAGGTTTTACACATCACATGTTAACATGAAGCAATACTGAGGAAAAAAGGCAAATATTCGTCAAAATGGTAGCATAATAATGGAAAATACTTGGCAGGGTGGGAATATTACTTAAGGCAAACTTTATCTGATTCTGCATACTGTATTGGAGGAGACATGATGTATTATTAAAAGCAAAAACCAGGTTAGGAATTGTCAGTTTGCTAAGATAATAAAAAAAGAATTGTCAGATTGCCATTTTGTCAAAACAACATAATCTAAAGGCAAGATTTGTCATGTCGTCTTACTGTCATCATAGAATAGGCAAAAGAATGTAGGAAGACGGTGTAAAGTGAAATAGTTTAAGACAGAATTTCTTGATAATTTCAGAATAACGGGGAGGTTTAAAAAAAGAAACATATCTATAATATATATAGGTCAATACATTAAGTTAAGTAAGGCAATTTGATATTTTTGTGTGGCTAATGTATAAATGTTGTGAGGTTGAATTGTTTAATCTGACCAATTCCTCTCATGTGACGTGAGTAAAATTATGTATAAATAAATGTTTATTTTTTCCTTGAAAATGTGGTACAATAGGTATCATTTCTCTTTTAAACTAAAATTAAACTAAAGATGCTGTTTGAGATTACTGATAAGACTGGCCTCTGGACCATGTTGCTGTACTTATCCTTAGAATGCTGGAAACAATTTTTGCAATCAATGTAGATACAGTCTGGCTCATGGTATAGGATAGCTTTGATCAGGTTCCCCATTTAAATTGATGGACTGATCTATCTGGAAAGATGAAGGGGTTAATTATAAAGAATCAGTTACTCAAGGGCAAAGGTAGAATGGCCCTTACTAACAGCTGTCCCTCTCTCTACAGTAGAATTCCTCTCACTGTGCATGAACAGTAATGAACAGCAATGCATCTTGAGAATGGTTTCTGTAGGTAGGAGAAAAGCTGCAGCTGTTTCATGATGCTTGCTGTAAACTATAGAACATCTGTAGCCTGATGGAACTTGTGGGCAGATCTGTGGTGGAAATCTTTTAACAATGCATTCAGTGTTCTTTCTAACACATGTTGTTGGTAACGCAGAGCTCAGAAAAAGAATGAAATGGCAGCATGATGATAGATTAATGCAGGGTTCATGCATTTTGTTTAAGTTATAACTTTATTTCATTTTCATGAGATATTTCAATGTTTGTTTTGAGACTATTTGTATCCCATAATCACAATGATCCAAATAGATTTGCTGTAAGGGCAGACTATCATTTGATACCCGTGAGGTATTTCATAATCATGGATCTGGAAAAAATTAAAGCCACTGGGCATTATTGTCAATTCCAAGTGCACTTTGAATGGAAATTTCTAGAAGTCTTGAAATTCTCTGATATAAAAAAGATTTTTTTTAAAGGAGACATGAAATTCCGTAAATATTTTTTAACACATCAGCATTTGCCAAGAACTTTTTTTTTCATTTTTTCATTGGATTGGTTGATATTTTCACATATTTTCAACAATGATATCTTCTGATATTTTCAACAATGACTTTGTCTATTAATTGGAATGAGCAACACTTTATAACAGGTTAACGTTTTTTTTTTAAATTAGGCAGACACTGTAAAGTTTGTTAAAAAATTTATTTTGCTGTTGTGTATACTTTATCATAATCTAATGAACATAAAGTATAACTGCATTGGTATAATGGAATTACAGCTTTTGGTACAAACTCGATGTGAACCTAAACATCCTCAGGTTGTTTTATTCTTTCAAAGTACTTATCAGATACCGCACTTACTTCCACCATGTTGAAGAGAGTAAAATTTTATCTGAGCTGTAAGCCTAGATCATCGTTATGTCTAATACTGATAATAGAATCAGATACGGAAGAAGTCAGAGAAGACCTTTTGTCAGTTCACCCCATAAAGTTACATTAAACTGAGTAGACAGGTCCACCTCTAGATCTATATGTCTGTGAAAAAAAAATTACTTTTGGTACAGAATTAACCATTTAAATCCTGAAATTCTTTCATAGACTCTTTATTTCATTTTTGCATGTAGATAAGTTAATTTGTAATATGTAGGGAGATTTCATGAGATGAGCTTATTCATTGGCAAACTGAAAACCAGGATCAGATGCCATCTGGATCCAAAGTTTTAAAATATTTAGAGCATGAACTCTTACTAAACTCAATATTTCATGCAAACTTTGATTGTTCAAAATGTAATATGTGAATTTCTCGGCCAGCCATGAGTCGTGGATATCTGAAAAATAAGTCTTACACATCATTGGTTTACATGTGTCATATGATAGATTTGAGCCAATCATTTTCATGTATTTCTGAGAATGAGTCCATGTCCTATATATTGTTTTATAATCTTGGAGCCTGTGATCTCCTTCTTCATTGTTTACAAATCACAGCCTACTTCAATGTTTCAAACATTCAAATGGTTAAAGTAACATTGCTATATCTCCCCTTGTAAAATGAAAAACAAACAACCAGCTGTAGAAATGGTTCACCTCAGGAGCAAACTTTCTCTTGTATCAGTGATTTTTCATGGCGATGAATATTTTGACAGATTTTGGCAGATTTTCAGGCCAAAAAAATCTCTGAAGACTTCTCAGTAACGTTAGTTATTTGTCTTCCTAAGTTGTAGGGAGGGCAACGACATAAACTAATCACTTTGTTCCCAACATTCCATTTGTTGGATTTATCTCTAACAGAGAAATCAGCTTTGAATTAAATATCCCCCAGTGATTGTAAACCTCTAGGATTTTCTATCAATATATATATAGCCATTATAGATGTATGAATATTAAGTTATAGTTGTTGTTGTGTTTTATGCTTCTTTGAAGAATGGGATAAAAAAAAAAACACACACACACTCTTCAACACAGCTGTAACTGAACATTTCCAGTCACGAGAAGTCATGGGACATCTTAATGACCTTGAGATTAAAATAGTAATGTAATAATTCTTTGACTGTTTTGTCAAATTTTAGTGCTACTACCTTTTGTGCCAATCTGTTGATAATCTTGTAAACATTTAGAGGGCTTGCCTGAGTCTGTCTGATACTTTGCAGGATCTGCCAAGGTAAATGTCAGTGGCATGTATTTTATCAAAGAGATATTCAAAAGATAGTTTGAATAGCTAGGTGGGTATATTTGTGTAATGTTGTGTATTTTTAGCCATCTGTAATAATACAGGAATATTTCACCTCTGTTGTATGGTAGTAGCATTTTAAAGGTCTATCTCGTGAAGGATAACCTACATTTAGCTGATATTCTCATCGTTAAGCCCTAAAGGTATGGTAATATTCTCCATACAGATAACTTATATAACACAAGACTTTCATCATTCAGCATTGGTAAAAAAAAGTGATGCGATCTGATTGGTTGGAATTTTTCAGCTATTAATTCATGAAACGTTTTAACTGATTTTAAACTCTTGCCCTTGACATTCTTTTGTTCTTTAGTTGTCTTTGATCTTCAAGCAGCGTTGGCCCAGATCAATAGTTTTATACTATACAACCAAACTTTAGCTCTTTAAAGAATAAGGAAGAAACATTTAGGATACAAGAGTTGTTTAATACTTTCTACATACATCATTCCAAAGCCATGAATTGCCAAACCCTCAGAGGCATGATTTATTTAGCATTATGACACTAGGCAAAAAAAAAAAGAAGCATCTATTACATGGGTTAATGTGGGGTGATTTAAGAACTGTCACCTTTTTAGTGGAAACAATTCTTTGTTATATGCTAACGGCATTGATAAGAATATTGAAAGAAACAGAATTGTTGCAGCTATGGTGAATAGCTTTAAACTACAATGGTCAATCCACTAATGTCCACTCCTCTACAAAGGTCAATCACACCTTTTTCGTTGATTTATGATGCTACTATAGTAACCTAACTGCTTTTCTTACAGTTTTTTACTCAGGTCTCCCAGTGGGAACCCCATTAGTGGTAATGGTAATAATACATCATTGAATGAATGGTCCCTGTATATCAAAATGTAAAATATTTTTGTTTTGTTTCATGCATGTGTTATAATTATATACTATATGAGACTCTCAAACAGTGGCATATAAGACCTGGAAAATGCTTCAAAGATTACCAAATTCCTGATCAAGTCTTAAGCTTCTGCTTTGTATCATCAGTAGAAGTTTTATCTAGCAGGTATTTGGAGAAGTAATCAGGCTTCTGGTTTTGTAGACATTGGGGCAAAAACTCTTCATAGGCATGCAGTTGCCTTTTTCTTATTTTTATTGGGTTTTGTCCATAATGGGAAGATGAAATCTGTATGGCATGGTTTTTACATCATCTACTGGGCTGGGTGGCATGGTGGTAACACACTCTCTGTCAATTTAGGGTTGCTGGTTTGATCTGAACCTGGTCTCAGTCTCTGTAATGAGTAATTTTCCTCAATGTGCTGAGCTGGTATAAGTTTAAACTTTATTTATTTTACAATTATTGTGAAACAAGTTCTTGCAACTTGTACTTATCCCTCTCATTGGCTTAAGATGTATGTGTTTTGTGGTCTTGAGCTGGTATCGTCACCTACCTCCCACTGCTTTTTCAGTTGGGAGAGATATAAAAAAATAAAAACATCAGTTACTTGTGGAGAACTGGTTTGTTCTGGTCAATATACCTAGGAACATGGTTGATTTAAGTGACTCTGCCTTGAAATAAGTGTAATATTCTAGAAAGAGCCGTAAGACCCAAATAAACAGCTGACAACACAATGACACAAATCCTTTTGGAACCAATGGTGGCTGGTATGAGTAACTTTAATAAGGCTTTAAGCCCATGGAAGACTGGATAAACATTTGTATGTTCTGTAAAGTTTGTAATCATTACCATTCTACAAAATACTTTTTTCAAAACTTTTCAAATGATAAATTTTTTTAAAAACATTTAATGTTAGCAGACAACATTTTCAGATGTGGTGCAAAAAAGGTTTACTTTATACTATAGCATGGTGTCAATGTATGCAGATAAAAATATTGCTGTTGACTGTTGTATGACTCCTCTACTTCCTCATGTTAAATATCTAAAATATTGTTTACATTCTTAACTGTTTGGATTGAGATTTCCAGCTCCATAAAAATGAAGATGTCAGACAAATGGGTTAATTTATACTAAAAACATTGGAAAAAAGACAATACCACTGCCACATTATCTGCTGCTAACATGGGCACTCCCTGGCTGAGGAAACATTCATTCATATACTCTTGTCTGCATGAATAATTATAAGCTTAGTGATACAAGTAGATAACTATATGGAACTAATTGAAGTAAATTTGACAATGTTTGATGTCCAAAGCACAATACTTTCTTTTAAGCTGGAAGACAAATACATATTGGTCAAGTTAAAGGCTGAAAGAAAACTAGATTTAAACATTTCTGTTTGCATTTTCCAGAGGCCAGAAGAGCTAATGTCGTGGTGTGGAGTTTTGTCCATCTTGCGTGCATCTGTAATATCTTAATCAAACTTATACAGTAGTTAGATATCCATAAGAGCTCGGTTCTTTCCGAAAAAAAGCCAGATCTGCCCATGCATGACTGGATTATGACCTTTGAAATTGTCGAAATTGATATATTACAGCCTGTTTATGTGAAAGTCTCTATTTCTTTTCTGATCTTTACAAAACTTTTACAGTAGTTAGATATCAATGAGTGCACGGTTCCTTTTGAAAACCAGCCTGATCTGCCCATTTACAACTGAATTATGGCCCATGAAACTGTCAAAATTCTTGTCAAAATTGCTATTTTACAGCTTGTTTACACAATAAAACCTCCATTTTTTTTTTATCTTCACCAAACCTATGCAATAGATAGATATTAATCAGAGCTCGGTTTCTTACAAAAATCAGCAAGATACATTTATGCATGACTGGATTATGGCCCCCTGAAATTGAAGAAATTGCATTAATTTAGCTTCATTGTTTACACAATTCAGTCTTCAATTTTTTACCAATCTTCACCAAACTTATACATTAGGTAGATATTTATGAGAGCTTAGCTCCTTTTTAAAATCAGCCAGATATGCCTTTGCACGACTGTATTATGTCCCTTGATATTGACAAAATTGCTTTAATTAAGCTTGTTTGCACAATAAAGTCTCCATTTCTCTTCCGATCTTCACAAATCTTATACAGTAGTTGAATATTTATGGGAGCATGGTTCCTTTTGAAAAGTACCACTGATCTGCTCATGCATGACTGGATTATGGCCTTTGTTAATTCAAACTAAAGACAAAGAAACAAAACAAGGCAAGCCATTAGAGCACAGGCCCTTATGGGCCTCTTGTTTTCTTTCATATGACTCATCTATGAGTTTAGTTTTAAATCAAGAAAAACTTTAAATAATGTCTTAAAAGTTAGAAATGATTTTACTGATGTTTCGCAGTTTCTATGATTTTATAAATCATTAACAGTTTTTCTACCAAAGAAACTATCAATCTTTACTCAGTTCGGAATTTAATATGTTTGAGGCAGTCTGTATTAATTAAGATCAAGGTGTTATCATAACAAAAATCTTTATCTGATAGCTATTTATTTAGGTTATCTGTCAATAAATATTTATTTACCATTTTTCTGAAATTTTCTGAAGCTGTGAAATTTAAGATTATGATGTGATTAGTAGATAGTAGAAATGTCCCAGTAACTGTTCTAGGATGATAAGCTTTAGCTGTAAATATCTGGATAACTTTCAAGATTAAGATTTTATCACAAAGTACATTTGCCTTAAAATCCTAACATTTAGACAGATTGGTTATACAAACCGTTAATCCTTAAAAATCATCAGTCTTACAAAATATTCCAACAAAATCAGAATTGTGATGTGAAAGGTCATGGACATTTTTGATCTGTATTAAATTATTTAGAATTCAAGCTGACTGGCATTGACCCATTTAGGTTTTTCACAATATTTGTTGCTGTTTGGATAAACTAGTTTCCAATGTTACCTAGGAATAATGGCCTAGCCTAGTTTTCTGCAACATTAATTGTTGTCAGGAGAAACTATCTTCTTGACATTGACCTAATTGAGTTTTCTGTAGTATTTGTGTTGTCAGAAGCAAAATTCTCTTCAATGTTACTTTGACCTAGTTCAGTTTTCTGTAGCATTTGTGTTGCCAGGACAAATTGTCTCCAATGTTTGCTAGAAATAATGACCTAATTAAGTTAGGAGAAACTATCTGCTTGACATTAACCTAGTTCAGTTTTCTGTAGCATTTGTGTTGTCAGGATAAACTATCTGCTTGACATTGACATTGTTCAGTTTTTCTGCAGCATTTGTTGTTATCAGGAACGACTATCTCCAATGTTACCTTGACATTGACCTAATTCAGTGTTCTGCAGCATTTGTTGTTATCAGGATAAACTATTTCCAATGTTAAATTGACATTGACAAAGATCAGTTTTCTGCAACATGTGTTGTTTTTTAGAAGAAACCATCTCCAGTGTTACCTTTATGTTGACCTAGTTCAGTTTTCTGCAGCATTTGTTGTTTTCTTCTGTTTTACTAAATTAATATCCCATGTTACCTTGACATTGACCTAGTTCAGTTTTCTGCAGCAGTTGTTGTTATCAGGATAAACTATCTCTAGTGTTACTTTGACATTGACCTAGTTCAGTTTTCTGCAGCATTTGTTGTTATCTCCTGGTTTACTAATTTAATATCCCATGTTACCTTGACATTGACCTAGGACATTTTTCTGCAGCATTTGTTGTTATTTCTGAGGAGAAACTTTCCCCTATTTTACTTTTTTAATATCCCAGGTTACCTTGACATTGACCTAGTTCAGTTTTCTGCAGCATTTGTTGTTATCAGGATAAACTTTCTCCAATGTTACTTTGACATTGGCCTAGTTCAGTTTTCTGCAGCATTTGTTGTTATCTCCTGGTTTACTAATTTAATATCCCATGTTACCTTGACATTGACCTAGGACATTTTTCTGCAGCATTTGTTGTTATTTCTGAGGAGAAACTTTCCCCTATTTTACTTTTTTAATATCCCAGGTTACCTTGACATTGACCTAGTTCAGTTTTCTGCAGCATTTGTTGTTATCAGGATAAACTTTCTCCAATGTTACTTTGACATTGACCTAGTTTAGTTTTCTGCAGCATTTGTTGTTATTATCTGAGGAGAAACTTTCCCCTGTTTTACTTATTTAGTATCCCATTTTACCTGTATTTATTGCAATTTCGAGGAAATATTACATTTAGATTCGAAAGTTACCTTGACATTGACTATGCTAAATGTTATGCAGCAATAAATGATAGCATTTAGGATAAGATATATCAGCTGAATGGCTATACTTAGAATTGAATTAGCAACTGTAGAATAAAAAAAATGACTGATTTATCAGCAGCATCCACTTTTGGGTAGAGAGATAATTTCCTGCCGTCTCTTTAATTTCTGAGTTAAGACAGTAAACAGAGTCAGAAGGCAGAGGTATGGATGTTTTTTATTTTGACCCTGTTCAAGACTGTACAAATAAACATTCATTTCCATGAGTTAGTGTCTGTTTAAACATCTGGTGTAAAAAGAAAATACCCATATGATCAGGTGTATTTTTACTTTTAGCTTTAGATTTACCTCAAAGCAAAATACCAGTGAATTCCTTGGGTGTGATTGGCAAATATATATATAGAACCTGAAATACAAATGGCTCTGTTAATGTAGTTAGGATTCTTTTGAGTTTGAACATGGACATGTTGATGAAGCTCTGAAGGTCAGAGTTTGTTAGCTGATTTAAACGCTTCATTGGCTCTCATGTAAATGCAATTGTTGGCATTTGGAGTTAGGGAAGGAGAGAAAATAGCATGATGAAGGCCATTTTAAGTTTGTTTTATACTAGAGATGAGATATTTTGGCATTTTGCAAACAGTTGGCATTGAAGGCATGTCTGAATTTTTGTGTCTCAGTCATGCACTGTCTACAAATAAAAACATTATTTCAAGGTTATTTCTTTTCTTTGAATTTAATCTACCAGCTATTCTTTTAAAGGGAATATTTTGCAAGAGAACTTTGTGCAAAGTAAATATGCTAAAAACTGTTTTAGCTCACCTAGCTGACCACATAGTGCTTATTTTTATAAACTAGTTTATTACCTCCCTTGTGACTTTCCAATTCCATTTCAGCACTTAACAAGGGGACATGTCAGCCTGACTACTAGAAAGGCTAGCTCTAGGTCCTCTAACAAGTTTGTTCAAATGGTAACCCTGAGGTCATATATGGCTCTGCCCCAAGGGTTTCTTTGTTTTTTAGCTCACCTGGGCAAGAAGTGCTCAAGGGTGAGCTATTGTGATAGGGGACTGTCTGTTGTCTTCATCCGTCTGTCCATTGTCAGCAATTCCTTCAAACATCTTATTCTCGGAAACCTTGGCCTATTTTAACAAAACTTTCCATGAATGTTCTTTAATTGATCCTCTTCCAGATACCTTCATTAAATTTAGTTCCATGCAAAACTCTGGTTGCCATGGCAACCTAAAGGAAAAAAATTGAAAACTTTCATATAAGAAACTACTTGGCCAATTTCAATCTTATTTCACAGAAATGTTATTATATGGACTTTAATCAAATTCCTTCAAGTCTTGTTAATTAGCAAAAAAACATGGACGCCAGGGGGCTGGGCTTATTTTCACTGAAAGACTAAATGAAAATATTCAAAAATCTCCTCAGAAACTGCTAGCCCAATTTCAATCTCATTTTACAGAAATGATCCTTATTTGAACCTTTATCAAATTCCTTCAAATCTTGTTGATTAGCAAAAAAACATGGCAGCCAGGGAGCAGGGTTTGTTTTCATTATAAGACTTTCTAGAAAACTTTGAAATCCTCTTCTCAGAAACTGTAAGCCTAATTTCAATCTTATTTCACAGAAATGATCCTTATAT
>JAULCC010634988.1:0-16954 GCA_032358795.1 Nuttallia obscurata | reverse complement strand
GACGGCCCGGGCGGGATTCGAACCCAGGACCCTTCGATCCTGAGTCCTGCGTCTTACCACTAGACCACCGTCCCCACAATGCCAATTGTCAAAGGAGAGACTAACTGTATATTAACTTCTGATAGGGTTTACCATATTCAGAAATTGTAGTTTACTTTATCTGTGCATTCTATCCACAATTTTCAGCCTAGTATTTATCTGTATTAATCCTAATCCTTTTGCTCATATTTGACTAAATCTTGGATTTCAATAAATGTTTCTAAAGCCTGTGTTAGTACTTGGAAATACAGTCTTATACCTACAAGCTATAAATGGACACCATCAGGGTGGTTGTTCAAACCTAATTAATTTTCTTGATAGAAACTTCAACTTTTCAAACATTTGATCCTTTCTTGCAATGTGTGCTGTTTTTCGAATCAAGCACTTATATACCTTATTATACCAGATGTATGTGCTCTTCAACAGACAGGAATACAAAGTTATGTTTTGTATATAAGGAGTTTAAATCTGAACATGGAGTTAAATAAACTTTATGACATGCATCTCAAAAAAAGTTTGTTTACCAAAGAGTATCAATACCAATTTCTTTATATGCAGGACTGAGACCAGAATCATTACCTGTGTTTGATGATGAATGCTGGGAACTTATGTCAACATGCTGGGAAGGGGAACCAGGCAAGCGTCCTCTGCTTGGCGATGTTCAGGATACATTGACAGCAATATATGAACGTTACCGGAACAGGCCTGGCGGGCCAACAAAAACTGCAAAGGACTTGTCTTCATTAAGAACTCAGCCAAAAGCACTAAAATACAAGCTTAAAAAATGATCTTCCACAGAGCCAAAAGCACTAAAATACAAGCTTAAAAAATGATCTTCCAATATGACTTATGTAGAAACACTATTTGAAATCAGAATTGTGCAAATTTCTCATTTTGTTATAATGTTGATCATTGTAAACCGATCCAAGGCCCAAAACTTAAAAGTTCTGTTCTTGTCCATTCTTGCATTGAAGAAGAGGGTCTGAGTTATACCAATCTCATGAGCATGCAGTTTTTCTCCTGCTCAGTGTTACATGCGTTTCATTGGTCAGCAGTTACATTGTATCAAGTGACTCATTTCAGCAAATTACAGTAATAGATTTCTGAGTATGAGAATGGGACCTATGATTTGAAAACTTTTTTACGTGCTCAACTCACTTTGAGCATAACAATTAGACTGCTCTTTTTAGTTTATATATTTTAGATAAAACATCTGCATGTGCATATAAACATGTATATACCCAATGAATAAGAGTTTAATATACATTTGAACAGGATTGCATGTTATATCACATTCTTAAACTATTCTGCATGTTCAATGTTCCAGCAATATTATTAGTAAGAAATTTTCATGAGATTATTTCTAGCCAGTCAGTCATAGATTTCTGATGTTGAGAATGGGATCATTCAAAATCTAAAGAAATGTTTATACTTGTCTTATATATGTATGTGTGTGCATGAGGACAAATGATGTCCTACATTGATGACAATCAAACATCACACCTGCATGATAAACTTGAAATGGCCCACATTACCTCTTTCAATTAATACCAAAGAAGCTTATATTTGTCCTATGCCAATTTAAGGAAAGCCTGAATTAAGAATTTTTACACTTACTTATATTGTTAAAGTCAGAGCTAATCCACATGCATTGCATTTTTTGAAAGTTATATATCATTTGCTTAGTACAGTGTCGTAAATATTTTTTTGGCTAAATTTTCATGAAAATATGTCTACATCATGATGGTTTTGTAACCATCCACATTTTAAATTTCTTTATGATATCATAAATAGTTGAAGTTTTATGTATCATCTGTGAATACTTCATGGAGCTGTGTAAAAGAGGTCACAAGTAAAGAAACTCAAACACAATAGGTCGGTTGGTAAAGTCTTAATATTTTGAACTAAACAATGGAGGGAATTTAAAAAGCTGTCTACTTTTTCTGTGACCTCAAGCTGAAACGACATAGTTACAACAAAAGACCTTTTCTCATCCAACTTTTTATCAATGGATTACTACAGGTACTCAAAATTCATATTAACTGACATAAGTTTAAGTTCTTGTGATACCTTTCAAAGAAAATGAAGACTCTCAAAAATGATAGTGAATAAAATCTCAGTAGAATTGCTGTGTGTAGATTCAATTCTAAACATGTTGATTTGAGAATTGGTGGCTATACCTTAGACAGACTTTACATGCATGTATACTAGTTCAGTGGCTGAATATATAATAAGTAAGTTTAAAACTAAGCTTTACTATTCTCTCAGTCTGATTTCTCATATTGTCTAATTGTGTTATTTTTTAAACAAAGGTTCATTAACCAGTATCATTATTCCATTTTAACCAATGAAATACCACTAGAGTTATAGTCCTTGATCTTGGAATCATTTCTTTGTTTCATTTTGCACTCTCCTATTCAACCTCTTGAAAATTAGTAAATAAGTTGACTGGGATTTGCTAACAGTAGACCCAGACAAAATGGACCGCATGGTCAGCTCAAGTAGTAGAGCCTCCGCTTTCGGTGTGAGAGGCCGCGGGGGTTTGATCCCTGGCTGGGTAATACCATTACACATACACATTAAAGAACCATAGATCTCTACAGAAGAGTTCTGTGTAACCGCTTCTTTCTCTCTGGGACGTCCATTAGCCCTAGCTGGCAGAAAGTGACATAAATCAAACAAACAAACAAATCCAGACAAAATGGCTGATATAAAAGTATAATGATCTAATTTTAATAAGACAATTTTTTTGTTTTGTGAACAGTGCAGACTTTGATCAATAAGCTCCTCTATCTGCTACTTGTTTCCAATCCTACAAGAGTTAACTTTGCGTACAAATTATATTGGATGAGATTTTCATAAGTGTTAATTGGAAAGAAAGTATTCACAAAATGGAGTACTTCAAAAAAGGGCATTCAGTTGAAAAGAGTTTAATCATGACTAGCTTTATTTGAAGACATTTAGGAAAAGACAACTTGTTTAGTTATTTCCCAGAAGGAATATGTATTCTACCTGTACATAATGGCTGGAATCGCTATTTATTGCTTTCAATGCAAAATGTATCGTTATAGATAATTATATGTGTACATTTGAACTGCTGCAAGGATGCATCACCCTTGGTTTAGTCGTCTCTCACTCATATTATGTCCATATGATGTCTATTTATATGTTGACATATTCCTGCAAACTGATTTTAAGCTAAAACACTTCTGTAAATATGGTATAACCTGTCTTCAATGTCTCCTTTCTTCAGTGTCTCCTCTCTTCAGTGTCTCCTATCTTCAGCAACAGCCTTTTATCAGCAATGGTATAAAAATATGTTAAGTAAGAATTTATAATCTATTTTACTTCCCAGGAAGAATAGTCTCTCTTAAATGCCCACATTTCATGTTTCCTAATTGATGTTACTGAGGATAGGAGAGGATGCACAAGTAATATATGTATTGAAAGTTTATGAAACTCGAACATCAGTCTGTCTTTGGACCTGTTTAGCTCTGTGGTTAGAGTCATTTGGCTCTTAACAGCTGAGGAGTTGTGGGTATGACCTGGGGCTTGGACAAATCAATCGTCCATGCCTGAATATGGAAGAGGTTATTATAAATATGTTTTCGGATTAAAAATTTCACTGACACTGCCTGTTTGAACCTTCTATGTTTTTGCCCATTACTGTTGTGTGTGTTTGATCTTTTATAAAATCTTCAGTCTCACAAAGGGCTAGGTTCACCAAGCATCAAAAATGGCCTAACTTCAGAATTTCGAAAAATTTTACCCAAAGAAACAATGCACTGTTATGTGTCAAAACACATAGCTGTGATAAAAAAAAATATATAGTTGTTGCCATGGTTACCATGAACAATAGACTATGAAAATGCTTTATTTTCAGGCTTTTTCAACCATGAAACTTTGCAGCACTATGAAAATGTTGCAACATACATTAGACATATTTCTGCTGAATACACCTTGTACAAAACTCAGTTATATTAAAACACAAAGTTCAGCTCACCTGCTTACACACCTAAAGGTGTGCTTTTATGATCACCTTTCAAAGTTGTTACCTAACCTGCTGTAAAAACACTTTCATTTACACACTTCATCAACTTCTGTTACTTAAGACTTCATCTTCTGAACCATTTTAGAAAGTTCACTCAACTTGATCTGAAACATAATACAAATCAACCCTTTTGAATTTGTTCAAATGGTTCTTATGAAGATGGCTAAAAATAGAAAAATCTTGAAAAATATAGAGGAGGTTATGGTGAGTGTTTGAGTTTAAAAACACGACTTTACACTAACATATCCATTTTGAGCCTTATTTCATGGTGTTGGCTTATTGCAAATTAGTTTTTACAGTAAGATTTACCAGATCTATTTGTTCTTTAACTCTGTTAATTCATAACACTTTGTTTTTTGGTCAGAAAATTTAAATTTTCTTTTTTGAAGAAACATGATTGGCAAATATAATATCATAGATAGTTGCAATTTTATGTATTATAAGTGAAAATCAATCGCAATATCATTATATTTGTTAACCCTTTCCTCCACAGCTATTTTTAGACCATTATATCATATGCTATATTTGGATTAAAAAAAAAAACTTCATATAATGGAAAAAACCAATTCGAATGATATGAAAAAGTTATTTTAGCAAACAGAGTAGACGGTGATCAGGCAGCTCCTACAGAAGCTGCCTGATCTGGGTCTATTCTGTTTGCAAAGTTGTCATATGGCGATTAAAGGAAGTAAATGGTTAAATGAAGACCAATCAAAGTTTTGTTTTTCCTTTTTTTTCTTAACTGAAATGCAGTTTAAAAAGCAACATAAATAAAATCACATCAGCAAAATGTGACATGAATTGATGGTAAAATGAATACTTATTTTTTGACAGAACACCCAGTTAACCATTTGCTGAATTTATTCTGAATTTATGCTTAAGTTATATGTCAATAGTTTATTTAGACTGGGAATACTCTAGTAAGTACATATACTCCTTCATTCACTTTATCTGAGCATGTTATATGGCATTTAATCATGTGTTAATTATTAGTATACTTGATTTTAATACATGTTTTGACTAAGAAAGATGAGGTTTTGTATATTTTTTTTAACCAGATTTAGAATACAAGAGGGATTTTTTTTAAAGTAGATAACATTTGATGCAAGACTTAATTTCAGAATAGTCCATGTATATATATCCTATGTGTTATTTATACATGTACTCCAGACAAGAATAAGAGTCTGAGTTAGAACAGGGGAAAGGTCAAAATTAATTGTGTCATAGTTTGTGACCAAGTCCCAATTGTAAATAAATGAGTTTGAATTAAAAGCATAGTTATAGTAATTGAATGATGAATTAAAACCTTAATGAGGTATTGCCTCATAAGTCGCATATTGTCTTGTCTTATGACCAAGGCATTCTGTAATGTTAAGATTGCTTACTCACCTTTCTGCTGTGTTAGGAATGCATACTCAATGTTCTGCTGTGTTAAGAATGCATACTTGACTTTTAAAGGAATCAATGCAAATCTCTCAGATAAAAAGTAGAGTAAAACTTCACCTTGACCAGGGAAGACTTATAAGCATGTATACATATATGCTCGGTTACAATTAACAAAGCTACGTTTACTCCCAAACATTGCTACTGTATTGTAGTCTACAGTAGAGTCTGTGTAGATATTTAGTACAGCCTCTTTCAGTTCCTGTGTACTTATCCGACAAAGTTTATTCATCTTCATTAGATACATAAATAAGTCATTTTTCATTAGTTTTTCATAAATGCATAGTAGTGGGCGGCTAAAGTCGCATTTTCACATAAAAGAAGCGGTTCATGACCGCTTATTTAATGAATTTTTAACTGTAACAAACAGTTGTTTCCTTGTTTTTAAAATAATTATAATGATAATTGTTATTTGTTCTTTCTATATATGTGTGTTTCCCCTGATGAAGGCTAACCGCCGAAAGCGCTCGGGTGTTTAAATTTATCTGTTTGGCTCTGTTTTGTTGACTTTTCTCTAATTTATAATTTACACTTCGTCAACATTGCATCCCCCGGGATCCAGAGCATGTAAAAGATAGTCTGTTTGGTGTATAAATCTCTCCTACTATATATTTATATATATATACATAGATATTTATATATACTGAAAGTATATTCTTGGTTCATTAGATGTTTTGCAAAGAAAAGGTTAAAAACTTCTTTAGTAACTTGTAAATAAAAATTTACTTCTTGATCCTATTCAAAACTTTACTGAGATAAAAACGTTTAAATGAAGAATACAAGTAGCCTAAGAACAGAAAACAGTGTAGATTTGGATCAGAAGATTCCTGTACAAGTATTCACTAATTGCCCTTGGAGTAGCTGATCACAGGAAATCCCTGTAAAATGCAACTAGACCTTTCTTTAGAGAAAAATAGAACAGTGCCTGAGGTTATAAAACTTACGGTACTCAATTTGAGCATTTAACAGAATTTTTTTGTTGTAGTTACATACTTGGATTAAATTACTGGGGAATTGTCTCATTGCAAAGTAGAATTAAGTTACCAACTAAAAAAAGAAAAAAAACATAATATTCAAACTCTGTTGTTGTAGCGATCATGCTTAAATTGAAAATCATGCTCGAACTGAAAAATGCTTGTAACCTTGGAGATATACTGCACATATGATATAATTGATTCTTATTGTTAGCTCGTTAATAAACCCTTATTGCATTGAATCAATTGACTCAACTAAACATTTAACTCAAATTTCTATTTTCAACAACAAAACTTCTGTTAAATGCTCAAAATGAGAAAGTTTTATAACCTCCTGCCCAGTCCATTATGAAATATTATATTTGATATGGGTTAATAGGGTTAATTTGTAGACCACAATTTTGTGTATTTTATGTACAGGTCAGTCATGACTTATTATGATAATTTAAGATAAATTTGGTTTACAAAGTAAATGATATCAGAAATTTATATTTGTAAGTTTAATCTTACAGTAATGCAATGTTAAATTATGTTTTTGGTTAACCCTTTTCTCCACATAAGCGCCTTTTGACACTTTTGCAAACAGAGTAGACCCAGATCAGAGCATCTCCTATAGGAGCTGCCTGACCAGGGTCTATTCTGTTTGCTAAAAGAACTCTTTCACAACATTCAGATTTTTTCTCTCATTATTCTAACTTGTATGTAGAGGTAATCACTAATCAGGTTCTAGGCTGATAGGCTTAACATTGATGTTAATTTTTAATTTTACATATTGTACCAGATTTAAACTAGGTTACATTTTAAGCATCTGATAATAAATGGTAGAATGTCACATTAAATATCAGGCTAAATCAGTTATACAATTGTTATGTGTTGTGTTTGTTCAGTGTGGCACACAGTGGTATATTGTTGCTTTATATATAAGTAAATGATTTTTACATAATTATACTGTAAAACCAGTACAAATATGCAGCATTTTATACTTGTTTCCATCATTGGGCAAAAAACAAAAACATTATCAAATCAGTTTTCAGACAATTATAAAAAGGTGGGTGAGGATTTCTATAAAAAAGAATAACAACTGTTTTGATTTTATACTTTTCAATGGATAAGGATTACTAGTTAGATTTTGTTTTTGGAATTTAAAAGTCAGTTTGACAGTATCTCAGCCATATCAAAACATGTGAATGTAGACCCTGGGGGATCTCTGTACATTTCCACTACTGCAAGTCAAGAAGGTTTCCTCAATTGTCCAGACTTTGCTTCCAGGCCACAGTGATAAGGGACTGAGAAATTGTAAGGCAATGACAATAACTAACCTGCCTTAGAGGCCTCTGAATATGGAGCCTTTTAAAGATATAATGTTGGTTATAATTTGTTATTAATTATATAACCTTAATTTATCTCTGCCTTGCTATTTTGCTGTTATAGATTCTTTGTGTATTGTAGACAGATGTATTGATATTATCATATGATTGTTTAAACATCAATATAAACTACAGTTATTTATTTCTTACCTGTATCTGGTGCAGATATTTCACAGACTTTTACTTTCTTTGTTAAAAATTTCATGGAATTATATACAAGTATAATTCCATGGAAATTTAAAATGTTTCGTTTCTTATGTAAATGAAGAATAAATACTATTTTCTGGTAATATAACCTTTGTTGTCTTTCCATATAGCCGAGTTGACAGAAGAGCAGATGTAGCAACTTAACTGTAAGATTTGAATTTTTTGTCCATGTGATACTTTAAAGCATAAAAAGATACAAAGCAAACATTATCATTCTTAAAATCTGTTGAACTGTTAGATATCATCATTACTTGTCTGAAATTTTATATTGAGAAATATCCCTAAATGAAATATAAAAAAAAAACTGTCAATGTGTCTACTAGCAGAGTCGCATGTTACCATAACTTGTCTATGCGCTTACGATATCATTTCGCTTATTTTTGATAATTGGTGCTCATTCAGTGCAAAACAGCTACTCTCCACCGGAAGTAAACTTAGGAGATAAGTGCAAGATAAACAAAGTCGGCGAAAGCCTCCTGTTAGACGGTACAACATTCAAGAAATAAGACTGAAAGCAGTGTTTAACAAGTGAGTAAGCTTATTATTAAATTACATAAAACTACATTTAAAAGGGAGCAATCGGTTATAACAGCTGTCACGTATTAAGATTCCCATTTTCTACTTGCATCTGTAACTTTTTGCAGGAGTTTAATGTGCAGACAGGAACCCTGATTGCACCAACTAAAGTGCATTTTCATTCTACATGTAACAACTTAATAAGCTGTTTCTGTACAACATTCTGTACAATGTATTTTGAATGTGTTGCATCAAATCCTTTTCTTAAAGTGAAACACCTTTTTTTTTAGTACGTTGTATTTTAATGTCACTAAACCTCATCGTGACGTCTGATACCAAACAGTCCTACATTATAACCTCATTGTATCCAACCAAATTAAATTACTTCTTACAAGCTTAAAACTGCACTACCTCATAGCTAATGCAGACAATTCTTGATTTCATCGTTGTTTTATCCTTGGTGTTTTGGACTGCAGAAGAGTTAAAACCAATAAAGACTGCAATCAGGTACTATTTCATATACTTGCTACACATATTTCTACCTTAACTTCTGTTTATTACATATTTATTTATTGTCAGATTGCCTTTAATCAATTAATATGTTTTTTGTTTGCTTTGTGAGTTCAAGAGATTTCAAGTGTGTGAAAGTTTTATGGGTAGATATATTGAACAGAAGATCATTATTCTAGCTTATATATCTGCATGTTTACAGTCAGCTGTTTCTTTTTTTGTCAAGCAGATTTAACATGTTTTTACATGATTTTATAATATAATGGGGGCAGCGTATTTCACGGTAGTAACACTTTTGGTGTGTTTGGATGAAAACGTTAGAATTTTATTATTTCAGAATTTTTCCTTAGCCAAATTGGTGGCATGTTGTTGGAAAATAATTATTTTGTTTATATTTACAAAGGCTTGGTGGCGCTTTTCTAAATACTGCGATTTTAGTGATACCGCGATGATAATGGCCCCGAGTATAAATGCGGTAAAACTTGTATGTGGCTGGTCATTGTATTAGACCAGTCAACAGTGGTGACTGGTCTGCCTTTATAATAAAAGCTACTGTCACTGACCAACCAGTGCCAAACTGCAATTAACCTACAAGTAGAACATGTACACCATACACTGATTACTACAGATATTCTTATGTGATATATGTATTAATACAACCACTGCCACCATTAGATTCATCCTGCCACTGACAAACCAGTCATATTTGCTTACTAGTAATACTGAGCCCAAGGAGGGAAAGCCATTAATACCTATTTTAAAGTCTTTGGTTTGACCAGGTGGGTGATGGAACCCACCGCCTCCTACACTGAAAGCCAATGTTCTACCACTTGAGCTAACCAGGCGGTCTTATTGATGGTGTAGAAAAAAAAATCAATATAAATTCACTGATATGGCAATCTGGTTTAACAATATCATAACTTGTGCTCTCGCATGGTTATGGGGACACTTTAGCATTATTACAAAGATATGTATGTAGTCACAGTCAAAGTTATGGTCATTAGAAAAGAAAACAGTGCCAGACAAGTTGAAAAATATCGTCAGAGTTTTTAAAGATATTTTGTGTTGGTTGGATAAAATGAACAATAACATCTCTTACTGTGAAATCTAATAACATGACCTTCATGTGCAGAGTGACACCATCTGTCATGTTTTCAGATTTGTCTATATTAATTTTTGTATGGAATACCAGTAATACTCAACTAGGTGTAACACCTTTTAATTAGTCTAAATTTTGGAAGATGTAGTTTAACAAAACAAAATATAGGGTCACTAGGTAGGCAGACATATAGGCTAAATTGAAGTAACAGTTATTTACTTAAAAGGCATTGTCTGTTGTCAGATTTAAGGGAGAAAACACCTTAAATTAGGTAAGGAAATTTGAAACTTTATTTTTGGTGTAAATTTGTTTGTTACATAACATAATAGCCATAAGACATACCGCAATGAAAAATTATTCCATTTCAGGTAGCGTAACAATGGGAGGTTTGCTACTAGTATGGATAGCCATTGTTACCATTGTAACTGTCATCTTTCTGAACTATCCAGCTCCAGAATTTTCTACAAGATTGAAATTGTGGCACAAAAAAGGATCATTTCTAAAGTTCAAGGATTTTCAAGTGTTTTATATAGGTATGTACTGACTTAGAAATAGGATTATGTGTATCAAATTTAAGGTTTGAGTTAGAGGTATTAGCAAAACAAATCTAAATTTTTTCTCTTTTAAAGTCTGGCCTGATTACAGTGATATTTGTATGTATAATTGTTTATCTGCATAATATAGTATGTATTTCTTGCTAAATAATTGGTAATCGTAAAAGGACCCAATTCCTTGGAATCTTCAATATTGACTTATTTTCAAGACACAAATTCTACAGTCTGAGTATCATTCCACTAACAATGATGAAGTGATGTAGTGGATATGATGTCTGCTGTGTGCTCAGGAGGTTGGGGGTTTGAGCACAGAAGGGGGCCTTTCTCCTGACCTTCATAGGACAGCAAGTACTAGTTTTAACCAGGCAGCAGACTCAAAGAGGCCTTCGTGGCCGAGTGGTTATAGTCATTGACTTCCAATCTCTCAGCCCCTCATGGCTGTGGGTTCGAATCCTGGTCTGGGCACTTTGGATTTTCATGTGAGAATCCTTCCAGCTTGCTTGCAGTAGGTCGGTGGTTCTACCCGGGTGCACTCTGTGTCTGAAAAAGTGTACTGAGGTCCCCCGGGGTCTTCCTCCACCTGTAATGAGCTGGACGTCAAGATATGACTGAAATACTGTTAAAGCGCAGTTAAATTCCAAATAAACCAAATAAAAACATGCTCAAAAGTGTTTCTACAAGCCACAGGCTCTCAACATGATCAAGCTCAAAAAAATATATTTAAACTAACAGTAATGATACTGGTAAAACTCAGCTGACTACTTATCATATTATATTTATAGCAGATAGGATTAGTGTATTAAGTTTAACTAGAGAGAATTACTAACTAGTCCATACCAGGATTATCCTTTCATAACAGAGAGAGGCTATACTCCATAAAGTGTCTGCCTGTGTAATCAATAATGAAAAGTTTGATATATCAATTTACTCAAATTACATGAAAGGGTGCCATGAACTTTTTAGTCACAGTGAGCCTAAAAAGCATTACTTTATATTGTTTATATTTATTATATATATTACTATATGTTATAATATATTTATATTCAGTTGAGGATGGTATTGAGACAGATGATAAAACACTGTTATGTATCCATGGATTTCCAACCTCCAGCCATGATTGGTCCAAGGTAACTTCTATAGCATTAAATCTAAAAGGAATAATAGTGTAAACTGAGATCATAGATAAATAATTCATTTTTTATATACATGAAGTTTCTTTGAAATGCTTTAAGACCCCTTTTTCAATTCCTATACATACATGATACATCCCATTTGAACTTCCAAGAACTATAAATCTAAATTGTGTTTGAATATTGCCTCCCTTGTTGTTTTTTTTATAAAACATCCACAAGCTGAGCTTTTATCTGAAAATTAGAGAAACACATATAAAAATATAACCTAACATTCCCCTTGATGTACAAACTCATAAGGAACAAAACTATATAATTTTTTTGAAAAAAAATACTCTATAGCTACTTAAATTTGTTACTTATTTTGGTTTTCTTAATTTTTTTTCAGATTTTGGATGATTTAAAGGAACAATACAGTCGTATAATACTCCCTGATATGTTGGGCTATGGGTTTTCTGACAAACCGGTACATATACTTTAGTTTATGTACTTAAAACTGATATGATTTACAATTCTTTTATACTGTATAATATATTGATACTACACTTGAAGATCATGTAATACAATCTTAATTTCAAATTGGGTATAATAGATATAACACACAGGGTAAAAAGAAGTTTTAGACACATATATAACTATACATGTTTTATAACAACTGGAAGACTGTTATTGTTCAAATGTAGTGTAACACATTAGAATAAGTCTAGCTTATATGAAAAGGCACTGTAACTTTTAAAATCGTAAAGCATTATATGCAAGGAATACTTCTCAAATAATTAAAAATGGAAACAATTGATAACATATCTCAGATTAACTTTTATGCTGTTAATAATATATCGCAGATTCATTTTCAAGAATGAATGGTTTTATTAAAATGTTTTTATTTCTGTAGAGGCACAGGGATTATCTCATAACTGAACAAGCAGACATAATGGAAGCCATATTGTTATCACTGGATATAAAGGAAACACATTTGCTCTCTCATGACTATGGGGACACTGTGGCCTTGGAACTGTTACACAGGTATGAAGGGTGATGTAAAGAAATGTGGCACAATAAGTCTCTGTACCATCCAATTTTCAGTGATGAAGTGATCAAAGGTTTTTAATAAAAACATTAGTCAGTGGGGATCAGAGATTAGCATCAATAATTTAATTACAAAAAGGTCATCTATTTGATTACTGGATTACCATGACATGTTTGCTCTGTTTCACAGACACTTCCTCATGATATTTTTTTTTTAAACTGATCCCCAAAACTTGATTTCATCATATATATATTAGGATGTCAGAATGCATAAGGTTAATACAGCTTTATGATTCATAACTTCATAAGGTATTGAGTTACAAGGACATCTTGTCTGGTTAAAGTTGGAGTTTCACAAATGAGTAAATGGACAAAAATGTGATGAAAACAATGTCTTCTATATCAAGAATTACTGCTATCAACAAGGTCTATTTTAGTATTGCATGTTTTACAAGAAATTATTTATCATGTATTATATAGAGGATAATCGTATTTTTCAGTGTAAGATAAGAATTTATTTCATGGAGTGGAAAGCAAAGGTTAAAATTGGCCTTTGCTTTCCATGAGATGAAATAAATTCTTATCTTACACTAAAAAATACAATTATTCTATTTCTTAAATGCATGTAAAGCTGTTTAAAGGAAATTTAGTGCCAGATCTGAAGGTACTAAACATAAAATGACGCGAAACGACATCAAGTTTTTGACGTCAGATTATGACGTCATTACTGTTTGCAACCCAGCATCTTAACGCGTAGCACAGGGCTACCTTATGAAAAGGGTTACAGCGAACCGGATGAGTGAAATTATAATTGATAATTTCACCGGTAGATTATAAGGTTATAATTCACTGAGAAATTCTTATAATTCATGGAAAACCATGTAAGAAAAAGCTTTTGTTGAATTACATCATAAGATGGTTTTTGCATTCACTGCTTTGCAGTGGATACAGAGGTATAAACCGTGTTTCAAACATCAAAATGAGCCTGTAGATGTTCTTCTCTCTACTGCCAGTTCTAACAGTTAACTATGCAGCACAAACTAATGCTGTACAGTGCATTTGATGGTTGTACTGAATACATATGTATTTGAAGAGACATTCAAGTAGATCAGGACTGGACTCATAGGCTGGACTTGTGGGCTGGCTCACTGACCAGGGTTCAGCTCAGTTAAACTTGAAACTCTATTTATACATTCTACTAGCATTGAATACCTCAATACCTGTCATTCTTTGATTACATTTGTAATTGATTGTTGTTTTATCAGTTACAATGGTAGCAAGGAACATGATTTTTGCAGACTCTTATTTAACTAAGTAGCTTCAAGCTATAACTAGTTTATTTTCTTGCTAAAATGTATGCACAAATTATTTTGGTAATCTATACAAATATTTAATTTTCATATATGCTTTTCCATGAAATAGAAATTATAAGTTATAATTTCACTCATCCAGTTTGCTGTAACCCTTTTTATAAGGTAGCTCAGTGCTATGCTTTAAGATGCCGGGCTGCATACAATGAAGATGTTGAAAACTTGACATTGTTTCACGTCAAATTATGTTCAGTACCTCAGATCTGGCACTAAATTACCTTTTAACATCTTTACAACCATATAAGAAATAGAATAATTGTATTTTTTCAGTGCAATTCAATTATCCTCTATATCTTCATTTGATAAATGCGTTCTAATGTACTGAATTGTCACTATTTCTAACAGGTAGTATGTTTTTATTGTAGACACAATAATAACATTGGACAAATCAAGATACAGTCTTTATGCATGTTGAATGGAGGTATGTGTCTATTTTGTTATCCCTATGATCAAACATAGGTTACTTTATAAGTATTCAACCCTTTATAGACTGTATTGACTCATCCAAACCTGACTGGCCCATAGACACCAGCATTGTTGGGTACCAAACCTGCTCTCAAATGCTTGTGGCTGCCTACTGGGCTCAGGATGAGTGCTAGTCCAACGAAATATCAATCAATCAATCAATCAAGACTGTATTGACATTATGGACTATTATAAACTTGCATATTGATCTGGCCCTGTGCTTATAAACAATTGATGTTGAGCATGAGAATGTACTCAAGCATCTGACTGGTCAGATTTGAGTTTGTGCTCAGGCTCTGGCAATCCTATTGGCTGACTCTGAGTACAAACTCAAATCGAACCAATCAGATGCTTGAGAAGGTTCTCATACTCGAGGTAAAATCTTTATAGGCACTACGTCAGAGTCCAAGGATATGAAATTTTCTTGAGCATTGTCTTATTCTCACCCTCAGAAATCTATGACTCTCATTGGCCAGAATAAAACACATGATAAGGATGAACAAATGAAATGCAAGGAATGTTTTAGCATGAGAAATATCAATGCTGCAAAAAGTTTAATAACTGTGGATTGAGTTAAAATGTTAAGCTGAATAAATCTCAGATGATGAGATGTATTACTCATTTTAATAAGATTTAGTTGAGACCAGTAAGTTGAGATTTGCCAGAAGTGTAGACTTGGACCAGACAGCTTCTATAGTAGTCTGTACTGTTTGGCAGTGGAAAATCAAATTAGATCAAACTTCCCTTGATAATACAGATAAACTTGTCTCCCATATTTGCCCATAGAAGATAATGAACTTGCCCATGTAAGATAAACCTATCTTACATGTCACATGATTTGCCACTTTATAGATAAGTAAATTATTGTAAATGGGAGAAAAATAATCCACCATTTGTTTTTTCATGTAGGAAATGAACATCCTACCTTTTGGATCAGAAATCTACGGAGAGACTGCAAAGCCTCGTCCCTACGTAGATCTCTGACCCTTGGGTAGGATATTCCCATCATACATGAATACTTATGGTGGATTCCTATAATTTACATGAAAAGTTATAGTCCAGTATAGATACTGAAGACTGAACGGGTTAATTGGCCTTTTACACGCATCTGGTTTTCATAGCCTCATCCCTTTGTTTGAT
This sequence comes from Nuttallia obscurata, assembly GCA_032358795.1. Lineage (NCBI taxonomy): Eukaryota > Metazoa > Mollusca > Bivalvia > Cardiida > Psammobiidae > Nuttallia > Nuttallia obscurata. The sequence goes on along the minus strand of JAULCC010634988.1, from coordinate 1,063 downwards.
GTGAAAATGATATACAAACCCCATGTTACATGTAATACAAATTCTTACTTTTCTTTCTCTCGGAAATTGTGACTTTGAACATTCTTTTGTCAAATGCAACAATCAGTTAACCCTGACTTTGAACATTCTCTAATCAGCAATTAACCCAACTAATGGGTAAGGTTGCACTTGTTAGGATGAAAGAATGACCTAAGAGACCAAGTTAAAGTAGAATTTGGAAAGCATGCCATGCAGTAAATAGGTCAATTTTTGTCATTAACATTATGGGATTTATTTATGCACAGTATAATACTAGCAATCTTTATGTGATTCAATCTTGGTAGCTTAAATATTGATCTGACAAAGATTATAAAACTTTCTTGAGCATGCTCTCATTCTAGATTATTTTAGATGTTTCATAAATTCAAAATAGAATTTTTTAAGTACTAATCGAAAAGAAAACACATGTTGAATGATATTTTTAAAGGCTATTGTTATCAAAAATTTGTTTGTAAGGTGAATAACTCTGTATTTAACTTTTGCAGGCATATTTCCAGAGACAAACTTTCCTAGACCCACGCAAAAGGTACTTTATCATTTCCCTTTTAAATATCTAAAAATAAGTTAGACCATCCAAAAATGTTGGTAACTCTTTTCCCTTTTAAATGTTTATAAAATTGTTAAGACCAACTGAGAGGCTAGGAACATGTAACTCTTTTTGACTTTTAAATATCTATAAATTGATAAGAACAACTGGGAGGGTAGGTAACTCTTTTTCTGTTTAAATGTTTTTAAATTACTTTGGCCAACTGAGAAAGTATGTAATTCTTTTCCCTTTGAAATGGCCATCAATGAATTACACAAACTGAGAGTATGGATAACTCGCTTAAGACTAATTAGACCAATTGTTTCAAGTTTCCATATTAAAACATGGTATTTGTAATAAATAGAATGATAACTTAAAATGTTATTATTAGGGATGTTACAGGTTAACCGGTTAATCGATCAAGATCCAATTAACCGGTTACGATTTTGCGAATAGATTAACCTGTTGGAGCAAAAAGACAAAACAGTCATAATGTTG
>JAULCC010634877.1:0-16968 GCA_032358795.1 Nuttallia obscurata | reverse complement strand
ACTAGTAGAAGTTGTATTAAATTTAACTGTTATCATGTAACCTTATATCATGTAAAACATTATAATTTCGTGCTTTACTCGTTCGTGTGTGTGTTTTGGTTTTCAAATATGGCAAATGAACTATGAGAATGTAAATACATTATCTCAGATCATAAGCGTGTTGAGGTCCTTGCCCTTACAAGTGTATTGTGAACCAAGCAATCATTCCCCTGTCAGTTAGTTATGAACGACAAATACTTTCACTGATGCTAAAGTCTGTTTTAAGCGTCTATTGTCGTCTTAAGTCTCTAGATTTTGGACGAAATATTCACAGTCCTGTGAAACGTGAAGAAATGGCAGAACTGTCGAGTGATTTTGATTCGTTACAATTAACTATTTGGAATCAATGTCAGAAGATAAACATGCTTAAATGTGTTATAATAACAATAACTTTCAAGCATTTATTAAAGATGTAACAAATGCAAATAATTACAAAATCATTTGACAGTGCATGAAAAGTATGTATTTAAAGCTGTAAAGAAAGTTGTTCAGATCAAACTCAATCGCAGGTGCTTCTCTCGATCGAGTTGATAAAAAAGCTGTATTCAATTGCTGTAATTAGCTATCAGTATTTATAAGGTATATCTAAAGAAGATGAACTAGGCTTAATTTTGCTATGTGATCACCAAGACGTCGCTAGAAGGGAGATTACTCCTTCTATCGGCTTAGATCATTCTTTGGCATTTGCCCAATAGCAAACATTGCAACAAAAACTTATGACTGACAACCCCAAGTTTATAAACTTTAACAAAACCTGATTTTCATAAATTTGAGGAAATTTCTATATTGTTGTAAAATGTCCTTATTAAAGGATTCACATGTTAAAATCTCATAAGAGGTCGTAAGGCAATACATGACCACAAATATCTAAGATTTATTTGCTTAGAATTAAGCAAAATAAGAGCTGCAGACATTGGTAAAAATATGAAAAACAATATATCACCTTTGACTGACGCGAAATATTAATGTGTTATGATAAACTGTGTTTTAATAACATGATAATATAACTATGTTATGTAAAAATTGCATTATGTTTTAACTTGTGTATATATTTTGATTTGAATTTTCATTGTATTTCTTTGCATTTTTTGTGTTAATTCGGATGGTCTGTGCTAGCCAATCTAATCAAAATCAGATGTAAACATTTGGTGGTATGACCTGACAACGAATGGTAGGAGGTCACCTTCAGTGACCTCGGATTTTCCCTTTTTAATATATTTAGATAATTTTGGGAAATCAATCAAAATATTTGGTAAACCTATCAAAACAGTCCTTACAAACCGCATTCGTCAGCTTTCATTCTTACTCAGTTGGAACACTCGCAAATTATTTGATTGACTTTTACTTTCACGATTATGTCTAGTAACGATTTGATTGGCTGATCGGAAAAGGCATATTACAATAGTTCGTTGTCAGATCTTACCGCAAAATGGTATAGATCTTGTTTTAATGAGATTGTGTGTTAGCATGTTAATAACATGCTATTCTTATGTGATGTGTTTAATTCATGTTTATGTGTAAGCTGGGAGAAGAGTTTCTCCCAAACCATCAATACAGTCACTGAAAATGTCATAAACATAAAGCAAGCCAAAAAAAAGGATGGTAAACTGTTACAAACAATAATCAGTCCGAATTTTCCTTCTTTTTTATAAAAACGGGAAATGTTAGGAAAGTGGCTACACTTTGATTCTATCATATGCTTACCTGTTTTTTCATACCGAGCTACCAACTAATCAATTATTATTCAACTGAACTGTTATCAGACAGACTACTAGGCTCTTAACTGTAAAATGTGTTTAACAAGTTAAATATCGATTTGCTAGCTATTAAATGATCTACATCACAGCATCCTTTACCACCTATGCATGTATATTTTCCAAGTTTTATCATCCTGACCCATTCGACATTTAGTACAAGAAACCCGGATGTTTTACAAAATTCTAAAACTAGATAGCTATTTTGATACACTGTTTTGTCTTAAGAAACTCCAGGTATAGATTGGTCATGCTATTAATCACTAGGAAGTGTTTCAATGTGTGTATCTACCTCATTATGAATTACAAAATCATCTAACTGCCCTTTGCGACTGTAGTACATGTACATGATATGAAAGACATGTAATATGTTGGCTTACATTGTTCAGAAATTAGGTTTAATTGAACATACAGTTCCTCCAGAATCACGCTTAATGTTTACTTTTTCATCAGATCTGTGTTAAAACAAATAGTTCAAAACCACTCACACTCAAATGTGAATACTCATTTGACCAAGTTTCAGTAAAACATATTATGTCATTTTTGGAGAATATTTCATTAATTTGGGTAAAGTCCAGTTGGTTTACATTTTGCAATATCAGTCTCACGGTAGAACCTCTTTAACAATCTGTTTCTCAGAGTTGTCATTCTTTACACTTATATGAAGTATAAATCAGGCAGTTTAGGACAGACGCTATAAAGCTTAAAGAGGTCACCAGTACTTTACATTCAAACCAAAGAAATGCAAAGATTTTTGCCAATGAATTTTGAATCACTAGTTTTCTATTTACTTAGCGTTAATTGATATGATGTTGCTGAAAGAGAATCGCCGATGTAAACACACATAAACATCGTAATTTGAAAATACTACTGTAAACTACTGTAAAAAATAACACGAAAAACAACGTAAATCTGTGTAGTTTTTTTCTTTGCAAAGGGAGACTGAATCGGTAGTTTGCCGAACAGTTTAACTTATTTGTGTGATTAAAGCAACCATGTGACTAACAGTAAATCGACCGAGGTGAAAATGTTTGTATGATTACAGCGACCATGTGACTAACAGTAAATCGACCGACATGAATATATTAACCCGGAAGTGTAGAGAGTGCCTCCGTTTGTGTTTTCTGATACCCCACAAGTTTAATAGAGTTTAGCTGCGATTATACGTAATCCTTAATTAGTTTTTAAATTTTAATTATAAACAGAAGGTGCGCCATCTCCAGTTCTCCAATTAGTTGAACCTACAAAGGTATTTTCAGACTATTAACATTTTGTCCAACGCTAATATCTGAGATCGAAAATATTTTAAATAAGATTAACCATGCGTAAACCCAATATCATCCTCATTTTCACATACATAAGTAATGTTTACGCCTGAGGGGGGATAAGATCAAATAGTTTGACAAAATGTATCCTGTTGACACTGAAAGTTCAAACACATAAGTACAACAAGGAAAGCAACAATTGCAACGTAGTCACGGACAACTTTTGCAGGATACAACAAAGCTCAGAGAAACAAAATTTCGTTCACGACGGATTGCCAGGTGATACTTATAAAACATATCTCTTTTGTACTGTATGGGTGTAAATTGATTAATGTAACTATATTTGTGCAACTTCCGAAGACAGAAATCGTGAGTACCTACTGTATTTTATATTCACTTTGAATAAATCGACCAAAATCATATGATTTAATTACAAAAAAATAATCCTAAGCAACATGTTCTTTTTCCGTTGTATCGAAAACGTTGAGTGCAACCCATGCCTTAAGTACAATATACCAATTGAATATCTGGATTAATCCTCAATAAGATGTACAGCTGGTTTTCGTCAACATGCATGTATACTGTAATTATAATTAATATATTTATGTATATTATTTGGCCGTAAACATGGGAGCAGGAAGCACTGCTAACTGAATACACTCTGCATTTTTAATGAATACAATGCACAATGTTTCCTTCGTTTTAACGTTTGACGACTTATATACAATTTTGATCGAAGATGCCGTTTTGCTTTAGATCATAGCTGTGTATATATGTTTAAGTTAGTAATCGGGTGTATTTTTATGTTCTCCTTTCCTAATTCTGTAAATTGTTAACACTGATATTTTAACCGTTGATCTACCGTAACTGCTAAACATTGTGTGGAGCTTTGTTTTGCGAATTTTACTTATGTTTAATAAGGTGTGACAGTGCAGTCCTTCTTTATTGGTTATATCAAAGTTTAGTAACATAACAAAAACGATACGTAGATTGTTTGCTGCTGAGCATCGACTTTGTTTAATGTGAATATGTTTGTTGCAGCACATTATTCTCTGTAATTGTTCATTGTAACGAAAACGTGTGTCCCCTTATCGTTAAGTATTTTTTCAAGATAGTTGTTTTGTGCATATATTATCCTTTATTCTCTCTTTAAAATCATTTCGACAATATTTCAGTCAAATTGCATTATAATTACTATAATATTGCCAACACTACTGTAAAATGTACTGACTGATTACTGTACAACAATACTATAATATTGCCAACACTATTGTTTAAATAGTGTTTTACTGTACAATAATAATGTAATATTGCTCACACTTTTGTAAAAGGTAATGATTACAGTATAATAATACTATAATATGGCCAACACTCTTGTAAAAGGTACTGATTGATTACTGTATAATTATATTGTAATATTGCTTACAATATTGTTTGAGTGCTGATTATTGTATTATAATAATGTATCATTTTTTCACAATATGTATCCATGATGTAACAAGAAAAGCGAAATAAAATATTGAAAGTTAAAAAAAAAGATATACCGTTTTTCATAAGTTTTAGTACATTAAATAAGATTAATCAATTTAATTGAGCATATGCTTGAAAATTTCAAAAACTTGTACTGCATAATATATGTAATGCCCTTATCCTCTCCTGTTACCTTGATTACTCGTAGTTGCACGAAGTTTCGCGACGAACTTACGCGACATCCGCGACGAACGTTCGCGACATTTCGCGACGAAAGTTCGCGACGAAGTTTCGACACGATGCGCAAGAGCTTCGCGACACAAGCTCGAACGTTCGCATTTGAGACCGTTCGCGAAATTTCGTGAAAAATTAAGGTTTCGCGTAAGCAGTACTGTATGACTGAAATACTGTTAAAACGACGTTAAATTCCTTAAACAACAACAACAAAGATAAAGACGTTTACAATAATAAACAATTTAAATGAAGCTCTAGTAAGCCTTATGTACTAATTAACATATAATTTTTCATTGTCTTAAACATGAAAGTACGGTATGCAGGAAAAAAGGTTCCCCGACATTCACATACCTAAATCGGGGAAATCAAAAGGGCGGCAATTGGTGACACAAAAATAAAAATAATTGCCTTATTTTGAACCCAAAAAATCTTCATAGTTTTAAAAAATTGAATATTGGAATAAAGATCATTGCTATAACACTCAGAGGTTCAGTGCAAATGCACATTGGCAAATGGTTAGTTCAACTATTTGCCATCTTACATCTTTTAAATTTGATGTGTTTGCACTATGTTAATATTCCAAAATGCACTCTAAGTGGTTTGAAAAATGAAAATTCATTTTCTCACACAATTATTCTCATCTTCTGAATTAGAACCGAAAAAGGCATAAACAAACCCGTGTTATCACCAAAAAAGAATATCCCTTTGCACACGAATTTGTCTTGTCCAAGATCTTAGAGTGCAGGTTTTAAAGTCGTCTATAAAACTATTATAAAAATCGTCTTAAAAAACTATATTTTAGCATTTCACTGAGATCAGTTTTCCAGTCATCTGCCTTCCTGGGTATGTAATAAGTTCTAGCCAAGACCACTTGTTATAACATTTTCTACCTGTTCTACTTGTCAGTCATCTGCCTTCCTGGGTATCAAATAAGTTCTAGCCAAGACCACTTGTTATAACATTTTCTACCTGTTCTACTTGTCAGTGATCTACCTTCCTTGGTATCTAATAAGTTCTAGCCAAGACGACATGTTATAACATTTTCTACCTGTTCTACTTGTCAGTCATCTGCCTTCCTGGGTATCTAATATGTTCTAGCCAAGACCACTTGTTATAACATTTTCTACCTGTTCTACTTGTCAGTCATCTGCCTTCCTGGGTATCTAATAAGTTCTAGCCAAGACCACATGTTATAACATTTTCTACCTGTCTGTCAACTGCCTGACTAAAATCACACACCAACTGGGCACTGTGGTTAAGATACAGTTTGAATAGATAACCCAGAGGAGCAGTTGGCTGAAATTTGGTACTGAGATGTACGTCATCTATGAATTTGTTCCATTTCAAATGAAAGGAGGGTAGATATTGCAACCACTCAAGTGGAAAAACAGTGTTGACTCACTCTTATCAGGTGACACGGTCTGGTCCATCTTTTGTATCCTTGTTTCCAGCGTGTGGTTAGATATTAATGTTTTGAAGAGAAGGAAACGGGGAAAGATATATGACATCTTCTGGATATACCCCCCATGTACACCAAGATTAAAAAGGTAATGACATTCAGCAAATAATCTTCATCCACTCAACTGATTCAGACTAGACTTATATAATAATTGAATGTCGACGTACTGCTGACTTGTCAACGAAGTTATTTTTGAGAATATCTTTACAAAACAAACATGTAAAAACATAAAGAAAAGACCCTCGGAACTGTACGATTTGTAATGGCTGTTTGTTATGGCGTACGATTTTGATATGCAACTAGTAACCAAATATTAAACGTGCACGTATTTATATATACCTGCAGGTACATATTTATACGTGCACGTACATTTTTATATCTGCAGGTACATTTAATTTTATAGGTATAGGTAATTTTGGACGTATAGGTTTTCCGGATTACAAAAATACATATATGTATATACGTGCAAGTTCATATTTTAGGATGGGTCAAAAAGCTGATGAATCATATTGTTCGATACAAAATAAAACTCGCGCAAAATTGAGACTGTTATGATATAGACAACAAAAACATATAGGCAATAACGGGAGAAATATAATTAACGGACATCAAAATAGTCATTTACTGAGATGTTGAGTTTACGTTTATTTAATAATAGGAGACAATTCAAAAACAATGTAACGGGACCTGTTTTTAATTGCTGAGCTCCACATGCAGTTTGATGAAGGAAAACTCGGATATATTGGTACAATTTGATGTTATTAACTTGTCACCATACTTTGTTCGCACGTTACTATGTGTTGTTTTAACACCTTGGAGAACTGTGCCCTAATCAAGATAAAATACCATGCTGGACACGTCTGGTCCACACATTCCAGGGTCCAATAAACAAGGGATTAGGCAATAAAATGCTACACCCCGACTTCTTATACCTGCCATGAAGACGCCTTTTTCCACATTGAATTTCTCACCAAAAGAATGAAATTGACTAGCAGTGGTTTTATGACACCCATTATAAAGTTCATTAAATTTTACTTTTCGAAATGCATAATCTAAGCTGTTGAATGTCTGATAGAAAATGGCGTGGCGTTTAAAGTTTGACGGTTGTTCTGTCGTGTGTTTGTTGGGAACAGAAATCTAGTGAATAGATTCTATATTCATGTGTGGAATAAATTGATTACATTGTATACAGAAATGTGAATTTGTCATTTTAAAAGACGTCATCATATCAAGGTGAAACATGATGATACAATTAGCCGTCATGGCCACGGTAAAGTCTCAGGATCAGCGTAATAAAACAGCAAAAGACATATTTAATGCTTTACAAGAAACTTGCGGCAAGATGGGTGAATGGGTTCAAGAATGGTAGGGAGTGCGTTAAGATGTTCATCGAGCAGGTAGAAGTGTGACGGCTAACAACGATTATCATACTGAACAGTTAAAAAGTTTGTTGAAATCTGATCAAAGAATTACATGCGAAAGGTGGCTCATAAGTTGGAAATAATTGTAGGGTCAGTTCATACTATTTGGCGCAATCTTTTGAAAATGAGAAAGGTTTCCGCCAGGTGGGTGCCACATTGTTTGACGCCGGATCAAGCAAAACGTCGTTTGGAATTGGAATTGGCCACCTATCTACTTTCACGGTTTGATTCTGTAGGGTAAGACTTCTTATCAGAAATCGTTACTATCGATGAAACGTGGAAGAGTTTGTATGAACCGTAGTTGAAAAGACAATCAGCCGAGCGGCACACACCAAGCACCCAGAGGCCGGCGAAGTATAGAAGAACCCAATTTGAACTTAACATGTTGATGATTTTTGCCTACGATAGACGTAGAAATAGCACAAATCACATGGACATGAGGATTATTCGTTATAACGATTAAGAGGAACTTGAATTTGCGGTGGCCGCGAGGGTAAGGAAGCTTTAGAAGGGATGCGTAGCAACGAGCTAAGATGACCTGCCATAGAGGTGGAGGTCCGTCATTGATCACAAGGAATATTACATTTGAAGGAATGTAGAGAGGTAGCAACCTTATTTGCATTATATAATGAATGAACCTCGAATATATATATATAGAGAGAGAGTGTGCCTCTGAGGTGCTTTTTGATACCCCACAAGTTTGGTAGATTTCAGTGCGATTTTTCGTATTTGTTATTTTAATTAGTTTTCAAATTTAACGTGCTACAGTTGAAGAGTATTTTCCGACTGAAATAACATCATGTAACCCTATTTCTAGGACTGAATAAAATTATATGATATATCAGACAAACCATGCCATTTTTAATCTAACTAGTTCCCTTTTTCCCCATACACAATTTATGTTTACGCTTGAGGGAGACATACTCCAATACGTTTGAAAATACATCCTATTGTTACAGGAAGTTAAAATCTATAAGTACAACAGGAAAAACAACAATTACACACATTGTCTTAAGTAAGTTAGTAACAGTTATATGCTTGTAAGAGGTTGAGAACTCATGATTGTCAACCATACGTGTGGGACTTCCGAAGACACAAATAGTGAGTACCAAAGTTTTTGTTAAATATCGCGCGTTCGATAAATCTACCAAACTCATATCATTTAATAACAAACCAATTATCGTAGGCAATAAATTTTTTTGCCGTAGAATGAAAAATTCAAATGTCATGTTGATTAGTTATAGAAGAAGATTACTTCAACTGCAAAAGCTGTATCCAACTTGAGTGCTAATCGTATCTTTCGAGCTATAAGGAGTATTAACATTAAGCCTGCTAAGGGCGACCGTGATAGAATATGCAAACAACGTTGACTCGTAATTCGGCGTCTAATCCGGATCCAAGCTTTTTGACACTCGGCCAATTTTTTCTCCAAATTTTGGGCAATTCTGATGAATTTTAAAATCTAAGAGACGATAGTTTAAGCAGAAGACATTTTTCAGCAGGCTAAGGGTTAAGCAATCAAATACATGGGTTTACTCTCAAGAAGAAGAACTTTTACAACTGAATTCCATCAAGATCCTGAATGCCATATGTACGGCTTTTAAGTCGTAAATACGGGATTTCTTTTTCGATTTGGACGTAGAAATACTGTGTATTTTTATTAAATCAACTCCATGTTTCCATCTATTTGACAGCATATTCACAGATTTGTTCGAACATTTGCTGATCTTGTTTTAGATCACATGTGTGTGTTTTTGTAAGTTTTTAATCGGGTGAAACATATGATACATCATTTCCACATTCTATGAAGTGTTAATTCAGATAAGAAAGAAGGCATTGATTCACCGAGATGGATATACGCTACTATATGAAATTATGCTTGTGATTTTTCTTACAATGATTTTGAAAAAGCGGCCATTAAAACAGTTATATCAAAATGCAGTTTAATGAATAAAAACGACAATATGCGTAAAAAATAGTGGCGACTGAACATCGTTCATGTTTCGTATGAAATGTTTTGAACAAACTCCACTATAAGTGTTATAAACAAGTTGTATACCGTGATGGTTATGGTGTAGGTCTTGATGATTGGCTTATGCATATTTTATATTATTTCTCTTGTTTAACGTTAATTAGAAAGTATTTAAGAATCACACACCGCGATGTCTAGCAAACTACCTGGGGTGCTTCTTAACATTATATAAGGCACGGGAAGCAACCGGAAAGAGCAAAAATACCTGTATGGACGCCAGCTTGAGGTCATCCTAGCTTGAAAAAATACGAAACGCCACACGTAGATTTGATTCCATAGTGTTGAGGTGCAGAGTAATTACAAATCAATTATCCTAAGACCGTGGTGTTCATATTCGTACTTTATAATGTGTGCACATGCAATGACAATATTCGTATATGTTCATATGATGTTAAACACTTAAACCATATAAGCTTTTAAAATTCAAGTGTAATTTTTTAAGTGTGAAAATAATGTAGATATAAGCTGTCAACTGTGAGACCAATTCAGATCAAATTTTAACCGTGGCAAATAAAAAATATGTCGGTATGTATGTATTTGTTTGTTTAGACTTTAACAGTATTTCAGTCATATCGCGACGTCCAGCTCATTACAAGTGAGAAGACCCCGAGGGACCACTGTGCACTATTCAGGCACAGAGTGTACCCGGGTAGAACCACCTACGGTATGTACGTAAGCTACGTGATCAGAGTTGTAGGTTAAGCAGCAATAAAACTTGTACAGAAGAAGTTCATGTTTTATTTGACTGGGATTTTATACACAAAATTAATACCAAATACCCAATGCAATGATATGTTGATCAAAAAAGCAAATGTGTCATTTAATCAACTGGTATGATGACAAAAATAAGAAAATAAGCAAGATATCGAGAAAAAGTTATAATTGAATAAACTGTCTTTAATTCTTTTTTTTTCTGCAACTATATTTAATGTTTTGTTAGTTTTTGAACAAGTCATTTTTTGATACTGTGTTAAACTTTTATGGCCGATAAAATGGTGACATATATGTCCACTGGACCGGATACTATTTAAATTGTACTTTGTTATGTATTATAATAAACAGAGGTCTGACTTGAGAAGAAATATAGACGGCCAAATGTAAATTTAATTCGTGTAATAATTAAAAGGGAAATGAGACTTGAGAGGGAATACAGGAATGACTAATCAAAATGTAAAACTCAGTTAGTGTAATAACTTAATCAAAGGTCAGAAAAGTCTATACGATTTGTTCTTCTGTTGCAATCCATTATTTATGTTTTCCATTATATTTTATAGCCTTATGAAATAAAACAATTCTTAAACTAAGTAATGAAGAGTAACACACATACAACGGCCAATATATATAACTTAGTTCAAGGTAGAGCTTATAAAGAAGTCAAACTGTAGAGGGAAATTGATAAATGATCAAAATAATACAACCTAAATGTTGTAGTAACTAATGAAGATCGTTTAAACAAGATTAAATTAGAATCACTTCACACAGTTAAAGCTATAAGAACTGATGTACTGCTAAAACGATTCTAAAAATTCTGCTTTTGTTTCTGTAGATTCAAAGTATTTTTGTATTGTGTTTTCATAAGCTTTTGTTTCAGGGATGATGCAGACGACGGTTTTACTGTTTATTGAGACCATTCTCTTTGCCACAATTATGAAGTGTATCAATTCTGAGGACTGGCATTTTTCAGGTTTCTTTTTGCTTATAAAACATTTTTCCGGTCTTTCAAAACACACTCTTTAAACTTAAACAGTACTGAGTTTCTTGTATATTCTTATACAGATGCTTTTGTTTTTTGTTGATGTTGTGTATCTCGATGCAGTTTTGATACTACAATTAAAAAATAATGGTTTTAAGATAGTAACAAACGCTGAATAAGAACCAAATAGTGAATACAAATTAGATATCAATACCATAATTGCATTGTTAATAAATAGATTAATTTTTAGTTATTATTATATGCTCAGTAAATATGAATACCTTTAGTTCATAGAACGGGTTTGGAACAATGTCCTATATAGAATCAGTTATCAGTGCCTAGTGAAGGTCTCTAGCAGACCTCAAAGGGCCTCGATACCACAGCCTTGTAAGTGCATTGTAGACACTTTATTCACTATACAAACTGCACCACATTGACCTTATAACAGAAACCATGATGTTGGATTTATGTCGCATATTTGTAGAACGAAATAAAAACTATTTTTGTGCTAAACCTTGAGCCATTTCGTTAGATGTGATTGTAGCGTTTTCTCCGAAAAACAAGGATGACAATATATATTTCATTTGACAAACGATAAAAATAATAATGGTTTGTTTTATCATCTAGGTCCGAATGTTGCTGAAGGAAAGATAGCCACACAATGGAGATATACCTTCAGTCCAAGCTTTTTAGCATCAAACGCAGTTGATGGTAAATTCAGCAAGGACACTGAGCTTAACATTTGTACACACACAGCGGGTAATGAAAACGAGAAAGCGACCTTGACGGTTTACTTAAACGGACCATACATCATAAAAGGAATAAGAATATATAATAGATATGGGTGTAAGTTATCATTATAACGACATGATCGAATAAACAAGTACGACTTTTTCATTTACAGTTTTCATACAATGAATGAACAACCGCATATTTATTTATGACATTATTGACACAGCCTCCGTACTGTAAAAAAATATTGTTTTATGTTCAGATCACCGATTTATTTTAAGATAGTAGAAATGGTATTACTTGATTTAATAATTGGAAAAATACATTGGAAAAGCCATAAACCTGTCTAAACCTAAAACACTGTATAAGACATGCACACTTGATTCAGTATTATATCTAAGATCTTCTCACAACCAGCAAACAAAAAGAATAATTGTAATAGCATGGTGTACATGCTAAATAAAGATGAATCATTATACAGAAATGAGTGAGAGCAATAACATAAAAAATAATAACAATATTGATTATAACATCAACAAAAGTTTGTTAATTTAACTATTTTCATTTTCTTTTAAAAGTATATGAAACATTTCTTTGACAAGATGAAACAAATTCCTTTGCATTCTGTTTGATATAAACAATGTATAGTTGATACATACAAATGGCTGATGGGCAGATAGTTTCTTAATGCTGCAGACTACCTATATGAAGACCACCAATAGCATTGTCACTGGAACCCCACAAAAGGCCCTCAAAAAAACTACCAAAAATTTGATATTTTACAACTTAAGCGCTTTAAACAATTTTAACGCAACCCGACGATATGAAGACAGTTTTCTTCCACAAGCCATGTAAGTGCCAACAAGACGTTACTGCCAACGTTATATGGCTCACGTAAGGCTGTGTACAGCATTGCTCTCTGCATATTTACATTACTGTTAATCTGCCAACAAAACTTGTTACTGCCAACGTTATATGGCTCACGTTAGGCTGTGTGCAGCATTACTCTCTGCATATTGACATTACTGTTAATCCGCCAACAAGACTTGTTACTACCAACGTTATATGGCACACGCAAGGCTGTGTGCAGCATTACTCTTTTCATATTGACATTACTGTTAATCTGCCGACAAGACTTGTTACTGCCAATGTAGTATTCCTTTTTAAACTGCACCGATAAAGCAAAATGAAAGTAAAAAGAAAAAGACTTATTAAACATAAGTATCATTCCGCATAACATACATGACAAAAAGTTGACACTGTTAAAAGTTCAAACAAGGCCGTAATCTGTATGACATTTGTATATCAGTACAATTAGGGTAAGGCCTAAAACAATTTTAGATCATTTGTATTTAGAAATTCCATTTTCATGATTCGGTTCATCTTTAATTGAGCAGCTCTAACGTATACTTATGTTATTACTGTTATTATATTATTTCCAGATGAGGAGAGACTAGAACACTTCACAATAACCGGAAATCCGGCCAATGTTATTCTATACAAAGACGACCAGTCAAACCCAAAACTCTATAAGGAATATGAAATTGAAATACCTCTGGAACTGAATCAGTCATTTACAGAAGTAACACTTGAAATACCTCCACGCCCAGGACAACAGTCTTTTCTACATATATGTGAAGTTCAAATATTCTCGGGTAATCATTTGCATTCAGCGTGTTGTCCTTAAGCTTATACATGTATATAAATGTAAATTACACGAGCTCAAAGTTACACACCAACATTATAATATTTTTTTGTCTTCATAATTTTCATGAGATCGTTATTTGTAATAAAATGGGAATGACATTTGATTAATCTTTTATTAGTTTCAATTCAACTGTTCGAAAGAATTTGTTTGTAATGTTACTTGTGAAATATGAATTTACACTATTGATTGGCACGAAGAAATACATCTATTCAAATATCACGTTTAAGTGAACTTTAACAGAAGTATAAACTATATATTTTCAGTCCATCCTGGCTGTCCAATTAGACACTTAAATGATACCAGTTTGAACAGCAAGATCAGAAAAGGAACTGGAACGATTTATATTTACAACAATACTGAACTCAACTCAGCTGGGTCAATTTTAGATTTTTGGTGCGTTGGCAACTACGAACTAAATGGCACGAACAATACAACATGTTTGGAAAATGGAGAATACAATAATGCGATTCCCGTATGCACTGGTAATTGTTACTTATTAGAACTAATTATACATTTGAGTCTTAAGTTACTGACTTACTCGTGTAGTGAAGAAATTGATATTTTGAATTTGAACCAGGTAGCAGTTTAATTGGATATTAAATCACTCCTAGTAATACGTACGAAAGCGAGACGTTTACAACATGCCATATGTATACAGACTGCTGCAAAGGTGAGTGTTTAACGAAGCAAGGTTGTATTCAGAAGTTCTCAAGAGAATGATGTGTTTCTCAACGTGGATGTATATTGGTAACACTTTACATTTTTGTGTAACTACATAACTATACAAAGAAGTGTTATTTATCAAGTGAACAATATCTTAAATCATACTCTTACATTTAGTCAAGTGTATATATTAATATGCTACAAATTAGAGTATTTGTTATTCGATATGTCTTGCTCAATTTGATCGTTTAGTGGATACTTCATTTGGGTAAGTAAGTCATTAGAATAGTTGCATGATAACAATAACAACAAAATTAACATATTTTAATCATGCAGATAAATCAGACGGACACTCAAACACAAAACAGTTTTATGTTTGAATGCATCAAAGATACAACAGCAAAACAAAATTTCATTATTAGAATTTAACAATTGCATTATTTTGACACAATGGTTTCATTATAATACATTCTTATAAAACAATAAGGTGGACTTCGTAATCGTATCATTTCTTTTATCAGTAAAGTGTCACCTTTTCTAGCGTGTCAAACATCAGTGAACGCAAAATGTTCTCTCTTTTCATTATCCAATGTAGATGTATATCACTAATGCTATGGTATACATATCTTGTTGCAGAGATACGTTGTGTAAAACCTCCAGATATAGGACATGGAACATACATACATCCATTAAATGACAGTTATTCTGTTGGAGAAGTCCTCAATTGGACTTGCTCAAAGTTCTACTCACCACAAGGAAACCAAACGATACGGTGTATGCGAACATCATTTTGGAGTGACCCAGTACCCGTTTGCTTGCCTATTACATGTTCTTACCCTGGTGATATTGATAACTGTTACTTTCAGTTAAGGGACAATTCAAAATTCACAAAAGGTGTTGTAGGCGCAGGTAAATCTGTAACGGTAATCTGCGAAAAACGCCTTATTCCAACATTGGCAAACATCACTTGCTTTTCGACAAGTGAGTGTGACTGGCAATTGATCAACACAACAAGCAATCACCTAATATGCCCATTGCCACAATGCAATAAGCTCGAGAATTTTACCGGTGGATATTATACATATAACACTACAATCAACACCGACAATAAGTCATATGTCAGTGGAACTTTGGCTACAGCTATGTGTTATGGTGAGCTATTTGGTTTATCAAGAGGGTTAACAACGTTGATATGTGATGACCAAGGAAAATGGAAAAAACAAGAGCCCCAATGTGGTAAGTATAGACTGCGGGTGCAATTTTTCATATTATTTACAATGTGTTTCCTTTTAATGAAAAAAAAACAATGACTCAGAGATTATCGCAATATAATATGTTATGCAACGATCAAAATAGTATCTTCTGTTCTGCTGACAATAGATGACTTATAAAATCTTACATGTCATATTAGAGCTTCCGTAGAATGCAAATTAAATTTACTCCTGTTCATGCTTTGCTTACTACAGTACCGGTCTGCAAAGTTCCAGAAATTGAAAATGGATATTACATTGATGATAACAACCAGACATTTGATCAGTATGAACCCGGTCAAATGCTACAACTAAAGTGTAACGAAGGCTTCGAGCTTAGTAGCACGGCAGGTTCTACAACAAATGCTTCTATAGAATGTACCAATGGTCATCAATGGATTGGGCAGATTCTCTACTGCCATGGTATGTAAAACCACAATACTTACACGTGTATATGATATATTTAATACACAGCGTAAAAATGGTTTATTAAATTAGATCAGTCAGTGGTCAAATGGGATAGGAAATCTTTTTGAATCTATTAAAGACAAAAAATAACATACATTGTAAAGTATATTATCCCTCTATCACGGCATTTTCCACAACAGTCAGTCCAGGGGGGGGGGGGGGCAAATTTAAAGACTTACGAAGACTTGCAACATAAGAGATTGATACGCGCATAATGATCACTAAAAGGGTGTGTGCATATCATTGAGTTCACATCCAGCAACGTAGTAGTGCAATTGTATAATAATTTGTAACTATATAGTTTTATTTTATCATTGTATCCTTATTGTATAACATGAAACAAACATGAAAACATTCATACTAAGAGTTAATACATCTAATATGATTGTTTAGAAACGCCGTCCACACAATATTAGTCACCGTGTCACAATAATAACCTTAAAACATCCTTCAATTTTGGATTTACGTTTTGTAAGTATTACGCATAGAAGGAGTGACCAAAATATTTAGCATTACTAAATCTCTTTTAAATTAATATTAGTACAATAAAATAAGATTTAATAATTGCAAATAGAAGAGGAGATTTTTTAAAAAGTATATCATATCGAATTCTAAATCTAAGTTTGATAAACAGGTTTTCAAAAGTTTCATAACATTTATATCATTTATGTAATTTATTCCTATTAATGGTTCAAGTTAGTAAATAGAGAATCTTACATGAGTGTTTATTCAATATCATATTTATGAAACGAGTTGACTAAAAACATATGACACGAGCCT